>LR548581.1:40157-176213 GCA_900536415.3 Caenorhabditis sp. 38 MB-2015
AAAAAAAAAAATTAAAAAAATTTTTTTAAAATTTATTTAATATGTTTTTTTTTAAAATTTAAACCCCCCCCCCCCCTCCTTCGGCAAGGCAAAATTCCTACCTTTTAATATATCCAAGCTACTTCTTTTTTTTTTACAAATCCCTCATTTTTTCATGTTTCATTGTTTTCCACTAATTACACCCTTTAACTATACGCATAAATAATATAACCCTGTTTCAAAATTAAAGTTAATATCCCTCCCTTCCCGAGCCAGAAAAAATATTGACCCTTTTTATAAATTTTTTAAAAGTTTATAGTCCTCCCTTCTCCGCCAGGAAATTATCTGACCTTTTCATATATCCAAGCTACTTCTTATTTGGCATACTCCTCATTTTTTTTGTTTCACTATTTTTCACTAATTACACCCCCTAACTATACTATACATAAATAATATAACTAATGTTTTGAAAGCTTAATTAATATCGTTTTTTTTTAAAGTTAATACCCCCCCCCCTCGGCAAGGCAAAATTCCTACCTTTTAATATATCCAAGCTACTTCTTTTTTTTTACAAATCCCTCATTTTTTCATGTTTCATTGTTTTCCACTAATTACACCCTTTAACTATACACATAAATAATATAACCCTTGTTTTGAAATATATGTATTAATTAATATCTTCCCCTCCTAAAAAAGTTAACAGCCCCTCCGACAGGGGAATTTCCTGACTAAAATTGATCAAAAAAGGTTTTGGCATAAACAGTTTATTACAAGCTTGAATTTGGTCTAGCCTGAAATTGACTCCTTAGAGTTTTGGTTGATCTTACAGAGTTGATAGGCGATTCAACAAGTCTAACTAGTTTTAGCGTGGCTCGATTCAATCTAGAAGAAACGGGCCTGGAATTAACATAGAAACGGTTTTATAAAAAGGCTGATTTCGACAAGTACGAAATTGATCTTCTCTGAAGTTGACCCTAATGAGTTTGAATGAGCCTAAAATCGGTCTGAACTTGGTCTAGAAGTATTTTTAAACCCCTCCCATGTACTAAAAAATTCTCCGTTTCCTAGAGATGAACAAACACACCCCAATGATAACAATTTTTGTGTAGTCTGGTCCACAACATCTTTATCAAAACAACACTTCTGACGGTTTTTTTTTGGTATAAACTGTTAATCACAAGTTCAACGGGTTTAACCAGTTTTTGCGTGCCTGGATTCGATTTAGAAAAAACAGGCTTGGAACTAACATAGAAGTGGTTCAATAAAAACGCGTATTATGATTTCGACAGGGCTGAAATCGGTTCTAGGGTTATTCGACTGCGTAAAGTTAGTCTCGAAGATTCTTGCAGACCTGAAATTGATCATAAGGATCTTGTTCGATCTGAATTTCAGCCTAGAACGAATCCAAATATATCTGGCAAGCCTGAAGTTGACCTTAAAGAGTTTGAATGTGCCTAAAATTGGTCTGAAATTGGTCTAGACGTATTTTGAAAATGTACCAGAAATTTTCAGTGTCTAGAGATGAACAAATGCGCCCCAATGATAAAATGTTTTGTGTAGTTTGGTCCACAACATCTTTATCAAAATTCCATTGACGTAGGTACTATTCGGTGCCAGCTAGGAGCTCTGTCGAAAATCAACAGCAACCTAGAATTAGGAGAAACAAATTTACTTTTTTGAGAGAAAAGTATTTGTATACTTTGAATTGCGTAATTCAAAGCAAAAAAAACCATGAAGCTGCTCATCCAGAAAAATAAAAAGATGCTCTAAAGATACTGTATGATCTTCGGATCTTCAATTACAGTGTGAATTTGAATGGTCAGAGTACATAATAGCATACATTCTAATAATTATATACCTCTTTCAGCCAAGTCAAAAAAGAAAATCTAGCCAGCCAACCCCCATAACTATTCATTTTGAAAATTGTTTAGCAAAAAAAATGTTGGACAGATTTTACGATGAAATGGCTTCTTTTTATTATCCGATTTATTTCATTCTCGCAGAATCGGTCAACATCCTACTGTTGTATCTAATAATCAACAAAACAAAAATGATGTTCAAACGAATGCAATGGTTTCTATATCCCTCTACTATTCTAACAATGATTCTCACAGTTTTTGCATTTTTCGTCCAAGCCAGATTGGTGACCAACAAGCGGAGTTTGGCTATAATGGGACAGGGTTGGTGTAAAATCATTGGTCCCAAATCGTGTTTTAATTCGTATGGTATGATTTTGGTGAGTTGAACTGTAGTTAGAGGGGGGTTTTCGGTCCGAAAAATATGAAAATTGGTGAAGCGAATTTTAACTTTGAAAAAAAATTTGGTTCTATCCTAGTACAGGGTTTCAGAATAATATAGCGGTCCTAAAATAGTATAAGGGACCTCAAATTTTTTTGAAGAAAAAATGATCAAAAAATTTTAATAAAATATTTTTAGACCCTTATATTATTTTAGGACCTCTATATTATTATAGGCCCCACTCTCGAAGGACCCTAATCATAGTTTTACAGTCATTGAGCACATTTGTTAGTCTCCTAACATCGCACATGTTATACTATCGATTAATTGTTCTCGAACATTCAAAAAGTGAGCTGGTTATCCGGAAGTCAATTATTTTTTGTATCCATTATTTGGTTCCATTCACTGTGATGGTTTGTTTTTTTTTAATCTTAAAAGGGGCTTTCAAAGATACCCTGAAAATGGAAAAAGTTGACAATTGAAAAGTGTTAAAAGGGAATTCCCAATTAAAAATCAGGTACCTTTTTGCAATGATGTGTTTCTTGTCTAACAAATTATAGATTTGAGCAGCAAAAAAGAACATTCAAACTCATTATTATATACCCAAAAGTTATTTAGATATGCAGGAAAATAATTGTCTAGTTAAGGGGGTAAAAATTGGTACCTGATTTTTAGTGGGGAACTCTCCTTTAATACATTTCAACTATCAACTTCCGTCATTTTCAGGCTCTTTTCGAAAGCACCGAATTCAACGCCTGGCGGATTTACAACGAAACATTAACCGAGCATCCCGATTACAATTTCGATTCTTATGGTTATTTTGGAGGAGTCCGATTCATCAATGGCATGGCGCCGACCTTATTGATTATTTTGCTTAAGACATGCGCGTTTTATTATCCAATCTTCGGGTTAATTTTTAGATACATCACTTTGAAAAAGCTGTACTCGAAGAGTACCTCACTTTCATACAAGACAAAATCTGATTTCAAAAGTTTCATTAATGTAAGTAAACGAAAGAGATGCGGAGAAAAGCTGTCCATGGCCGACTGGGTAACAGGCGCGCCTTTGGAATGAACGACGACGTCGAGGTCTGGATCGATTCCCCCACGCGCGAAAACGTTTTTTTTTTTTTCATTTTATTCAAGTTGAAGTTGAAAAGTGCTAAAAGTTCAAATAATCATAACTTTGCTCCTTGTCAATATTTTTTGATGATTAAAAAACGATTTTAAAGCTAACTTCTTGACAGATTCAGAAATTATGATTTTCATTAGTTAGAAAACACGATCACAGGTTTTAACCTATTTAGAAAGATTTTACACCTAAGTTTACGAACCAAACGATTGAAAAAGCATAAATTTAATCAAAATTTTTACAGACGACGTATTAAAGCAATGCTAAAAGATCCACAAATTTCCAAAAATTTCTGAAAAAAATCAAAAAAACGTATTGGCGCGTGATGGATCGAACCAGACCTCGGCATCGTCGTTCGTTCGAAGAGTACACCTATTAACCAGTCGGCCATGGAAACTATGAAAACGGAGATTTTCAGGGTTTCACCTTGCAAACAGTCTTCCCCCTAATTTTCTACCTACCAGCAGCTCTCGCCTTCGCCTATCGAAACTACTATGGCGAGGAACCATTCATCATCACCCAATACTTCACCGGAACTATCGTAACATTACCCTCTATTCTCAACCCCTTGATCACAATCTACTTCATCGTTCCCTATCGTGATGCTTTGAAACGTGCTCTCCCATGGTGCTCATCCAAAAAAAGTTCGGTTGCGACTATTATGCAACCAACGGAAATGTTCCAAAGTCATAGCAGAGCACAAAGCCTTCAATGTGAGTTTATAAAAACGTGCATTCATCTAGTTAAAGCTTCAGACTTCAGTTTTAGCAAAAAATGTGTACCTATAATTATTGAAACACTGAAATTAAGTTCACTTTTTTTCTAAGAATACTTTTTTTTGTATACATCAACACCAGCAATTTTGAACTCTGATTCATATCAATTATAATTTTTTGCAGAGTTCTAGCACAATCAGAACAGAAAGGGACCAAACATCGTAGATACTTCGTTTTTGGTACAGTTATAATCAATTTTTAATCACATCCTTTCGAACATTGGAGTAGTCAGGTTAACTACCCACATTTTTTTTTAGTATGTTTAACCTTCTAATTTATTATTGATTGGTTTTTTGTTTTACCGATTGCATTTTCGAGAACGCGAGACTTCTACGTTTCGCACTATATTTAAAAACCATTCCCTTTTAGAGAAAATTATTATCTTCGTTTATAATATACCCCTTTTTCAAAATTTAAGTTAATACTCCCTTCCCCAGCCAGAATTTTTTTTTTACCTTTTTCATATATCCAATCTACTTTCACCAATTACACCCTTTAACTATACGCATAAATAATATAACCCTGTTTCAAAATTAAAGTTAATTTTTTCCGTATAGGATATTACCCATATTTTCAAATTTAAGTTAATAACCCTCCCTTTTTTATATAAAAGTTAACCCCCCCCCCTCAGCCAGGGAAATTCCTACCTTTTAATATACCCAAGCTACTTCTTTTTTTAAAACAAATCCCTTATTTTTTCTGTTCCATTGTTTTGCACTAATTACACCCTTTAATTATACACCTAAACAATATTACTCCTGTTTCAAAATTTGAGTTAATAACCCCCATTTTTATAAAAGTTACTACCCCTCCTCAGTCAGGGAAATTTCCTACCTTTCTATGTTTCAAATCTACTTCTTACTTGGCATATCCCTAATTTTTATGTCTCATGTTTTCCACCAATTACATTCTCTAACTATACACCTAAACAATATTACTCCTGTTTCAAAATTAAAGTTAAAACCCCCTCCCCCTCAGCCAGGATAATTTCCTACCTTTTAATATACCCAAGCTACTTCTTTTTTTTTTAACAAATCCCTCATTTTTTTTGTCTCATGTTTTTCATTAATTACACCCTTTTATTATGCACATAATTAATATAACCTATGTTTTTTAATTTAAGTTAATACCTTCCCTCCCCTTAAAAAAAATAAACATTTCTAAAATATATATATGGCCTATGTATTCCTTTCCTATTTGATATATTATTCAAAATTTCAATTTGGTTGCAAATGTTATGCAACCAATGGAGATGTTCCAAAGATCTACAAGGACTCAAAGCCTTCAATGTGAGTTCATAAAAACGTGCATTCATCTAGTTAAAGCTCAGACTTCAGTTTTAGCAAAAAATGTGTACCTATAATTATTGAAAAACTGAAATTAAGTTCACTTTTTTTCTAAGAATACTTTTTTTGTATGCATCAACACCAACAATTTTGAACTCTGATTCATATCAATTATACCTTTTTGCAGAGCTCTAGCACAATCAGAACAGAAAGGGACCAAACATCGTAGATACTTCGTTTTTGGTACAGTTATAATCAATTTTTAATCACATCCTTTCGAACATTGGAGTAGTCAGGTTAACTACCCACATTTTTTTAGTATGTCTAACCTTCTAATTTATTATTGATTGGTTTTTTGTTTTACCGATTGCATTTTCGAGAACGCGAGACTTCTACGTTTCGCACTATCTTAAAAAACCCTTCCCTTTTAGAGAAAATTATTATCTTCATTTATAATATACCCCTTTTTCAAAACTTAAGTTAATACCCCTCCCTTCCCCAGCCAGAATTTTTTTTAACCTTTTTTATATATCCAATCAACTTTCACCAATTACACCCTTTAACTATACGCATAAATAATATAACCCTGTTTCAAAATTAAAGTTAATTTTTTCCGTATATGATATTACCCATATTTTCAAATTTAAGTTAATAACCCTCCCTTTTTTATATAAAAGTTAAACCCCCCCCTCAGCCAGGGAAATTCCTACCTTTTAATACACCCAAGCTACTTCTTTTTTTAAAACAAATCCCTAATTTTTTTTTGTTCCATTGTTTTGCACTAATTACACCCTCTAATTATACACCTAAACAATATTACTTCTGTTTCAAAATTTGAGTTAATAACCCCCATTTTTATAAAAAGTTACTACCCCTCCTCAGCCAGGGAAATTTCCTACCTTTCTATGTATCAAATCTACTTCTTACTTGGCATATCCCTAATTTTTATGTCTCATGTTTTCCACCAATTACATTCTCTAACTATACACCTAAACAATATTACTTCTGTTTCAAAATTAAAGTTAATAACCCCTCCCCCTCAGCCAGGATAATTTCCTACCTTTTAATATACCCAAGCTACTTCTTTTTTTTTCTTTTTTTGTCTCATGTTTTTCATTAATTACACCCTCTTATTATGCACATAATTAATATAACCTATGTTTTTTAATTTAAGTTAATACCTTCCCTCCCCTTAAAAAAAATAAAAATTTCTAAAATATATATATGGTGTATCTATAAACCTATGTATTCCTTTCCTATTTGATATATTATTCAAAATTTCAATGTATTTTTTTTTATTTTCATCGAATTTTTAAAACAATAAAAAAGTAGTTTATAGTTAATAACCTCTAAAACTTCAACATTGATATATTTTCGCGGCCACCTTCCGTAGTTATACTTATTAAATCATCATAATGAAGCTCGAATAATTCTGTTCTGCTCCAAATTTTGCACAATTGTGCCCAAATATATGAGCAAAGTGCTCCAGCTTTTATAAAACGATATTTCTAAAAATAAAAATCTGGCATTTTTTTTTTGAAATTTTGGAAAATGTTTTTTGTCGCTGAAATGCCCTTCTAGTTTGATTAAAACATTTCCCGAACAGAATTTTCCAAAAAAAAATAAATTTTTTTTTTGAATTCTAATATCATTTTTTTTTTTTTGAAAATCTAGTGAAATGTCAATTATAGCTTCAAACATATGTATCCAACTACTTCTTTATTAACTATGTACTTCATTATACCCTACCGTAACGCCTTGAAACAAATCTTCAGGATTCGTAGGCCTTCAGAAAGTGCGGTAGATACCAATGTGCAATCAACAGAAATGTTTAAATGTGAGTTAGATTTTGGTTGTGTTTTGCACAATTTTCAAAACCTTGTGAGCATTTTTTGGAGCAAATTGCCTAGCCTATAATTTATGCATGAAGCCCCTATTTTTTGAGAATAGTATTTGTGCGCTTCAAGACCAAGTATTTTGATCCCCGTTCAAAAATATAGATTATTTATTTATCTTTAGCTCCCGGTTGAGCTATTTTTTATAGCTCATCTATGACTCATCATCATTAGAGCATCTTTGATACATCTACGTGCTCTTTTTAAAAATTCACATTTCCAATTACCCCCTCCAACATCCTTAATTATCCTCCTTTTTCCGCGCACCTAACTCATAAATACACATTTCAGAACGTCTCCACCAAAAATGGATAAAACTATCAACGAAATAATGGCAATATGTCATCCTATATATTTCCTACTTGGTATATCAATCAATATCTTATTATATTATCTAATATTCACCAAAACGACACCAATTTTCAAAACAATGAAATGGTTTCTAATCCCCTCAAATACTTCAACAATGATCGTCTCATTGTTAACCCATTTTATACAACTCCGATTAGTTCGCAACACAAATACATTGGCTGTAATGGGACAGGGGTATTGTAGGGATATTGGTGGGAAGACGTGTTTTCATACCTATGCAGCACTATTGGTGAGTGACTAAGGGCTTCAAATAGTGCATAATAATGATCAGCGTTAGATTCTGGTCAGTTTAACAATAAATATGACCTATTTTGAAGGGCTACGGTAGGTTCAGTTTCCCAGAATAAAAATTTTGAATCAAGCTTATTAGGGTATTTGAATACGTAGAAATCAATAATGACATTAAAAAACCAGAAATATACCCTCTGAGGTCAGAAAAATATTCTCAATAGAGCGCTTTTTACCGCTCCAGTGTATCCAAACTAAGCTTGGAAATATGACGCCCACACGCCTGCATTTTGAAACGCCCGCACGCCCGCATGGCTTCTTGCTCGGACGCCCGCACGCCCGCCACACGTTTAAATTTGTTTATTTTATAATTTTTGAGTTTTTTTTGTAAAGAATGGAAGAAAAAACAAATTTCATATAATTTGGTTTAATCTACAATAACAAAAAAATTGTTTAAAACATGAAAAATTCGTCCGGGCTTGCGGGCGTCCGGGCGTCCGGGCTTGCGGGCGTACCGGCGGACGGGCGTTCAAAAAAGAGGCGTGCGGGCCGCCCGCTCGCCCCAATTTTGCAAGCTTAATCCAAACTTGTATTTGGAAATTTTAAAAATAAATTTCAGAACATTATAGGCTGGAGAACTGGAACCACAACAAGGTTAAACTTAGGGTTATGAAAATACTGAAAAAAAACCGATCTGATCTACAGTACACTTCTAACAAAAAAAAATCTGGTTTTATTGATGTCCACCAGAGTTGGGCGGAATTCCGACTTCCGACTTCCGGACCTTTTTAGCGCTTCCGACTTCCGACTTCCGGACCTTTTTAGCGCTTCCGACTTCCGACTTCCGGAAGTGAAAAACTTGATTCCGACTTCCGAATTCCGACTTCCGCGAATGGAAATCCTAATTCCGACTTCCGACTTCCGGAAGTTTTTTTATGGAACAAATTTTAATTCCGACTTCCGACTTCTCAAAAAATGACTTCCGCCCAACTCTGATGTCCACCTCTAAAATAATTTCAAAGATTGACTTAATAGCCATTCGAAAGTCGGTAACAGGCGCTCTTTGAAAAAAACCGCGTCGCCGACACGCGACGCTTCTGAGACAGTTGAAACATGTACCCTAGCTGATTGAAAAAGCGTACTATATATCAGAAAAGAGCTCGAAAATTTGAAAACATATGAGATTGTTCTGAAAAAACTTGAATTTTGTTTCGAAATATGCTTTTTTAATGCACAAAGACAGTTTGAAAAACATTTTAATCGGAGGACTAACTTTGTCGGCGCCTAGGTCACGACCACGAGCTTTACCAACGTGGAAAATTCTTCATACAATGATCTTTGAGCTTTACCTGCAGCACTTTTAAACCACAAAACTATCGGAATTTTTCACGATTCTCATCCTCATGAATTATTGGGTTCTAACCAGCTTTCCAGGTTTCAAAAATTGAAATTAGCGTAAAATTCTGGTCAATTAGAGTATAAACAAGCCCTATTTTCAGGCGATGAGTTGTCTTGTTGGCCTTCTAACAGCCCACACAATATTCTACCGTATGGTAAGTGTCAAAACCCGCGATCGCCGACAAATCATCCAACTAACAACGCTCATGTGTATCATGTATTGGTTCCCAATCACAGTTCTAGTCAGTATCTTTCAAAAATCCCCATCATCTTCTCACCTTTCCAGATTCTTTGCGAGATTCCTCAATTCGACATCCCTACAGTCTACAACGCCACATTGACTCAACATCCCGATTACCATTTCGAGCCTTATGGTGAATTCGGGGGATTCGCCAATACCCATGACATCTTCGCCACATCTCTAACCATGTTGCTCGTTTTCATGTGCATTACTGCTCCAATCTTTGGCTACATCTGTAAAACAATCGCGCTAAAGGAGCTGGATTTGAATAAGACTTCCTTGTCACAAAAAACCCGTCATCAAGTCAGAACTATGATTCATGGTTTCACTTTACAAGTGATTCTTCCCTTGACATGTTACGTACCCGTAGCCACCACTGGGGGATATGCAAAGTTCACTGGAGAGGAGCAATTTATAATCTCCCAATATTTTATTGGAACCCTCACAGCACTCCCATCCGTGATTGATCCTTTGCTAACTATGTACTTCATCGTACCCTATCGTACTGCGTTGAAACAAATCGTCAGATACCGTACACCTTCCTCAAGTGAAGTTGAGAATGATGTCAAACCTGCAGAGATTTTTCAACGAAGCGTGGGCTCGAGGCCCTCTAATTGTGAGTTGAACCCTATAATTGGAAAACCAAGTTTTCGTTTCTCAGAAGAACGATTTCTAGCTCCGTACAAATCTAATTATACCCCCCCCCATATTTTCAGTGCAACTCATTTATATTTCAGAATGGACGAAACTATTAACAAAGTGTTGGCAATCTATTATCCGGTATTTCTAGTCTTCGGTGTATCCCTAAACATCCTACTGTATTACCTAATTATCACCAAAACTACACCAGTTTTCAAAACAATGAAATATTTTCTAATCCCCTCGAACACCTCAACAATACTCCTCTTATTGGTCACCTATTTCATTCAACTTCGAACTGTTCGCAACACGAAGAGCATGGCTATATTGGGACAGGGGTATTGTAAGAATATTGGCGGGAAGGCTTGCTTTCATACGTATGGTGTTCTTTGGGTGCGTTTTTTTTTCTCATGAGCTCAAATTGTGCTCGAACAAGAAAAATATCTGGAGCACATGGCTCAAAAATTTTTCAACGATGCTCAATAACTTCAAAGGCTCATACCTCGGCTCATTTCCAAAATTTGATGAGCTCAAATTAAGCTTGCAAAATCGGGCGGGCGAGCGGGCGGCCCGCACGCCTCTTTTTTGAACGCCCGTCCGCCGGTACGCCCGCAAGCCCGCTCGCCCGGGCGTCAAATTTTCAAGCTTAGCTCAAATCAAGTGAATTCGGTAAGAGCGCTAAATTTTAACCGAAATGAGCTCGGAGCACAAATATTTTTGACTTGAAGACTCAAATTTGGAAATCAATGTTTTTGGATTATGGCTTCTGAAATTCGATTTATATATTCTGAAACTTGGAGCTCGAAAATTTGACTTTTTTGACTTCTGAGCTCGTGTTTTCAGTTTATGATAAAAGATTCCAGTTCTGGATTTTTTAATCTGAAATTATAGTGTTGGGTTTTTGATCTTTGAAATTTTAATCTTTGATATCAAGTCAACATCTTGTGATTGGAGCACAAATGCTCATAACTCAGTTCATTCCCATTCTCATGAGCTCAAATCAAGTTCATTAGAAAGAGCACTAAATTTTTCACCAGTTGAACTGTGATTCAAAGATTTAAAAAAAAAAGAAGAGTGCCGTAGTTTCTGCGCATGAAAAAAAACAGAGTAACTTAATTAAAAAGTGGGATAATATCAAGCTGGTTTCAGACCAAAAAGATCTGAAATCTAACATTACTGAATCTCGATTTCGTAGTTTATAGTTCTAGGTTTTGATCTCTGAAATTGAAATTTTTGAGCGTTCAAACTGATAATCTTGATTTCAAGACAAATGGTTTCAGTCTTCAAAAAATTTCATTCATTTTCAGGCAATGAGCAGTCTTGTTGCAACTCTAACAGGTCATACAATGTTCTATCGAATGATTTGTGTCAAAAACCAAGATCGGAGGGAAATAATCCGAAAAACTATGTTATTCTCGATTTATTATTCAACACCAATTCTTTGTATCGTTCTCTGTGAAATGTCCGACTTCAACATCCCTTTAGTCTATAACGAAACCCTCACTGAACATCCCGAGTATCATTTGGAACCCTATGGGGAATTCGGGGGGTTCGCCGATACCCACAACTTCTACCCAACATCCCTAACAATATTACTAGCTGTCATGGCTGTTTATTACCCAATATTCTGCTTCATATGTCGAAGGATTGTGCTAAAACAATTGTACTCGAACAAATCTTCATTGTCCGAGAAGACGCGCCGTCAAGTCGAAACATTTATTAATGTATGTGTTATAGGTTCATAGGCTCCGTGAGCCATAGACAGAGCTCCAGAAGCTTAGCGAACATCTTACAGGGTTTCACATTGCAATCAATCCTTCCTCTAGTATGCTATTTCCCTGTATCGATCACCTCGTCTTATCGAAACTACACTGGAAAAGAGCCAATCATAATTGCTCAATACTTCATTGGAGCTCTCGTAACATTCCCATCAATTTGTGACCCTTTAATAACAATGTACTTCATTGTACCCTACCGGAATGCTTTGAAACAATTCGTCAAAAAAATTTGGATGAAATCAGAATCGGAGAGTTCGAGAGAAGTTGAGTCATCTAAAACTGAGCCAACGGAAATGTTCACAAAAGTGGCGAATAGAAGAGCTGATAATAGTAACTAGGTAGGTCTAGGTGCTCGTTTTTTGGTCGAAAAAGTTTTCGAAATGGGTCTGAAAATCGAACTTGTTAACAAAACTGCAATTTTCGGTCCCAAAATAATTTTTTTCTGGTTCTGGGATTTGAGGGGTTTCAATAAGGGTTCGTTATCTAAGTACTATAGATCCAGTACTATTTATGTATGATTATTTTCTATAATTTTCAGACTAGGCCTCAAACTATACTAACTAACAATGAAGGTTCAAATAGATATCAGCTCAAAGTATGAATCACAAGAAAAAAAAAGTGTCTAAGATCACGTTCAAGTTAACATCATGAATGGAGAAAATTCAATTACACTCATTTCCTCCGAACATTCTTATTAACCTATATCATATAATATGCATATATTCATGCACATTTGAAAAATGAACACTTTAGACGAGACATTCAACAAAATGGCAGCTATCTATTATCCCCTATATCTAGTCTTTGGATTCTCCTTGAATATCCTTCTATATTACTTAATATTCACAAAAACCACACCAGTTTTCAAACCGATGAGATATTTTCTAATCCCCTCTAACATTTTTACAATGTTGCTCGCATTTTGCTCATTTTTCATCCAAGCTAGATCGGTGAACAACGAGAAGAGTATGGCTATAATGGTACTGTAAGTACTTTGGAGCGGAAGTGTGTTTTCAGAAAATATTTTTTGAAAATTTATTCTGGTTCAGAAACAGGTTCAGAAAACAAAAAGTTGACCTATCAGGACCTAAGGTACTCTTACTGAAATTTTGAACCAGGTCCGATAAAAAAGTGACCGAAAATTAATGTACTTAAAACTTGAAACATCCTGGCGACCTTCTTGAAAAGATCCTAAAACGGATCCGATCAGCAAATTCTAGCCTGGATCAAAAAATCAGCCTTTCGAAAAGTCCGTTTTGATCTCAATTTTTGGGTCCGATTCAAGAAGGTTTTTAAAAAACAGATAAAGGTCATTTCTTTTCTGATGGGGTCCATTTCAGGATATTTTTTAGGTCTTCTGGAGGTCTAGATCAAAAAATACGGGCCTACCAGGCCGCCCAAAAAACTATCCACATACTTTCAGACACTAGCTGCAATCGTTGGTATCCTAAATATGCACACAATATTCTATCGTAAAATTTGTATAAGTGATCGTGGACGGAAGAGGATGAATCACAGGTTACTCATCTTCTAATGCCAATTATGATCATAGTAGGTTTCAAGATCTATGTTCTTCCTCTGAAACTCTGAAAATTACAGATTCTCTCCAACATCCCTGAAAAAAACATGGCTCAAGTCTACAATGAAACAATTCATCAACATCCTGATTATCATATGGAACCTTTCGGGCACTTTGGTCGATTTTTAAATGCTCATAGTATATCTAACTACATTATCGCTAACCTCGATGGCTATACATTCCCCAATATTTGGATATAACTGTCGGAAAATGGCGCTAAAACTGCTCCATTTAAATGAAACCGCCTTGTCGGAAAAAAAAAGTGTTAACCAATTCAGAATGTTGATTCCTTATCGTTCTCATTCTTCTAGTGAAATTGAGCCATCAGTGAGAGCATGGGGGATAAGGAATAGTGTATTTTAAGGAGATGTATGATATTGTTGGTAATTACAAACGGGTTTGTATTTTAATTTTTGTTCTAAGAATAGTTTCAATAAATTGCTTTTATTTTTGAATGTTTCAACTTTCAGCACTGGATCTTTTCAGAAAAGCACTTTTCACCATAAAAATAACAATGACCTAAGGGTTCTTTGATCCGTAGAATTGAATTTTCAACCTTGGAATCGAATCCGGACGTTTCTGACCCTAAAGATTGGAAGACGTCCTCCAAGAATTTACAAAATGAAAAAAAAAACCAAAACTACAGTAACTCTGGAGTACTTAGTAATATGTATGTATACAGATCAAGACTCAATTAATAATATGCGCTCTATTGATAAGATTTAATTTTTTTAGGCATTAAAGAATTTTTGAATTCTTTTGCCTATTTTGTCACTGCTCAACTTGTATAAAAAACCTCGGTAAACAAAAAATGACTTTAAGATTTGCTTATCTGACACTCAAATTGTAGAGAATACATTTTTGCCGCCAAAAAAGCATAAATTATGCTTTCCGAAACTCACCATAGTTCACCAAACTTGTTGTTCACACATAATTTTGTCGTGACAGTGAAGAATGACTGGAACCCTGAAATGCATTCTAAACTATCTAAACAAGACCAAAAATATCACGTATACAAAAAAATCAAGAAATCCTCTCTGACCCTATCTTGTGCTCTCTCTCTACGTGACCTGTACCCTATTTAAAACCTTCTGAAAAATTATTAGTACCAGTTTTCAATAATTCAATAAGAAAAAACAAAGATATGTGCTGGAAAATAGATGACTCGGTTAAACTGCTCGGCTGCATCAAGGCGATGGTGAGTACTGTACCTTTACAGTGAAGGGTACTGTAATGTACCTCAGGCATCCTTTTTTCAAGCATTTGTACAATTGGCTAGGTGTCTTTAAAGTTAAATAGGAAAAAATTGCTCGTTTTCATGAAAAATTGAGTTTTTTTTGCGAGTAAAATTCATCAGAACCTTTTTCAGAACAAAATTTGATGATCATTTCTCAAAAAAAATTAAGAAAATATTCACAAACAAAAAAATCGGAAAAAAAAACCCGTCAATTTCCGACTTTTGCGGAAAATGAAAATTGTACCTGTTCTAAGTCCAAAACTTGTTATAGGTCCAAAGTTGATCGAGAAAAAGTGTGTGAGTTAATTTTGGATCTAGAACAGATACAAACACTATATTTTGGTGCAAATCAAACATCACCACGACGTTTTCTTTACTCAAATACTCTTTGTCAGTCAATTTTGGGCCTAAAATGGGTGAAAACTCGGGTGCAGCTCTTTTTAGGTGAAAAATGCGCATCGTCATCATGTTTAGCGTACCCGAAAACCTTTGGTAACGAAATTTCAACCGAAATCTTAAGTTCAAACTATGTTCCTATTTCCGACGGTGCTCATCATTGTGCTCATCGTCTGGATTGTTCTCGCCGTAATCGGTGGTGTCACTGGTGGATTGGTGGTGTCCGCTGCTCCGAGTACTAACAACGACCTTTCCGATCTGATTATGAGTTTTTTGGGTTGTGGTATAGCGATCTACATGGCTATTGTCATCGGAATCCTCATCTGCGCCAAATGTTTCTGCCTTTACCTCTGGGTTGGCATCAATGGAGTCATTGGCATGGTTTGGCAGATTTCAGATCTTGTACAAAGAGCCGATAGAAGTGAGCAAATCTGACCAGATTTCCTTTCCTTTTCTTATCCCAATTTTTCAGTGATAACGATGCAAATTGTGGTCAACTCACTATTCATCCTACTGAATCTTCTCACAAGTATATCGGTTCTTTCAATGGCTCTTTGTAAGGGTAGATCGGGCGGTGGAGCTGATCGAGAGGAAGGATTCGAGGAATCAGATGAATCTGAATCTGACGCATCAGAATCTGAAGAATCACAAACAGAAACAGAAATCACAGTTGCTTAGAAGTCTAATAAAAAATTTTATGGCGTCACCGAGTACTGTAGTTTTGTATTTTTGGAACCATGTCTCACACCAAAATACACCAAACTCCATAGAACCAATTTTTTTCGCTCGGTCAACCCACAATTATTACTCAACACATCTAAAACATTTTTTCAGCATATTTTGAGCATTTTTTTTTGTTTCAAGTCAGGATATAAATTTAGGTCTGTTGGATTTGTGTCGAAAAATAGAAATGGTTCAATTGGACCCTATGAACAACCTTATCAGTTGGCCATAAGAAGCTATACTATAGTGAGCACATGATGAGGTTACTGTAGTTTTAGTTATTTTTGTATCCGAGATTGGGTGGATTCATTGAAATTGGACATCCAACTAAAAATTGCTAAAACTTCCTGATAGGATAAAAAATGCACCGGACATCCTTTGAGTTTTGAAGAACGTGAAAATAGTCTGAAAAATATGGCCAAGTCCGTTTCAAAAATTCCGCTTTGGTCGGTTTTACAGAACATTTGAGTCGTCTGGTCCGTTTCAGAATTCGCCCTAGAGTTCCAAAAAAAAAAAAAAATTCGGATTAATACACATATAGACCACTTTATTGTTTTGGTGTATTGTTCCAACCAGAGCTGTTGAAATGGAATGTACCCCAGATGGGCTTCCCAGTTTAAATGGGAAAAATGAGTAAAATTGTTCACGTGGGAAAATCCCAGATAAACATTACCATCCCATGGGAGCCCAGGTGGGCTTCTTTTTTCTTTTATTTCTTGAAAAAAATGCGACTTTTTTATGAAATGAACAAAAAACGACAAATCCGTCAGAAAAAAAAATACAAAACGTGAACTTTTTCTACATTTTTGGAATTATATTTCCCACCTGGGAAAGCCCAGCCCACCCCAGTTTATCTGGTCATTTCTCGAAGTGGGGTGGGATGGAATGGGCATTTTTATCTGGGCTATCTGGAGCCCACATTTTTCCCATTTCAACAGCTCTGATTCCAACCTACAATTATAAGACCCACATATTAAAAATTCGATAAAACATATTTTCATCAGCTGGCTCAAAAAAACATGATTTTTTCGTGAGCCTGGTGATTTTTTTGTTAACAAGTCAAGATCTCCTTTTTGAGCCTAAAATAATAACAAGATCTGATCAATTTTCGATATCCTACATTAGTCAACTATGGATGAGATTCTGAACAAAGTCGCAGCAATCTATTATCCTCTATTTGTTATCTTCGCAATATCCATGAACATCCTCATGTATTATCTAATATTCAACAAAACTACACCAGTTTTCAAAACAATGAAGAACTTTCTAATACTCTCCAATACATTCACTATGCTCCTCGCATTTTTCTCATTTTTTCTACAAGCTCGTCTAGTTAACAACACACTGAGTTTGGCTATAATGGGACAGGGGTACTGTAAGTACTTTGGCGCCCAAATATGTATACATTCTTATATTTTATTGATCGTGAGTGGGAGAGGGGTACTTTGAAAAAATGACAGAATTTGTGATGGATTCTCAGGCGGTTGGGGCGATTGCTGGCCTAATAAACTTGAATACATTATATTATCGAAATATTAGTATTAGAAGTTTGGATTCGAAAAGTGTTGCTCGGAACTTGATAATATTCTGTATCCATTATTCGGTGCCAATCATTGTTATAGTGAGTTCAATTCAAGATTGGGCAAGTCAAAAAGAAACTTCCGGATATACATCAAATGGGACCCCTTTTTGGAAGGGTTTCAACTTTCGAAAATTAGCTAATTAATCAATTTGGTAGGCATAAAAAGGCTAAATAATTTTCTCCGCTAAAAAAATCCGAGAAAAACAGTTCGTTTGGATTACTGTATATGAAGATGTTCGTTGAGTTGTGTGTTTTGTGTGCAAACACGGCATAAACGCGGCGAATTTACGGCGTCTGGGAAAAAATTGGGTAGATTTCAACGAAAACGCTCTTTTTTGAGTAGGAGGGGTTCTTTTTTTTAATTTTGAAAGTCAACCAATTGGTTTTTCTGATTCTAGTTTCCCAAAGAGTGATGATATATATATTTTCAGATTCTCTACAACACTTCTGAAACAAATCAACTCGTTGTGTACAATGAGACAATCACCGAACATCCTAATTATCATCTAGAACCCTATGGGGAATTTGGTGGATTTGTGAATCGCCAAAATATCTACGCAACTATCACCACTGTTCTTCTAGGCGTCACGGCTCTATACGCCCCATTTTTTGGCTACTACTGTAGGCGACACGTGCTAGCGGTGTTGAATTCCAACAAATCATCGTTTTCGGAGAAAACAAAATCACAATTCAGAATTTTGGTGCATGTAAGTATAAGGGATTACCAAATGTGACCTCGTGGCCTAGACGCCGACAAAGTTAGTCCTCCGATTCGAATATTTTTAAAAAATGGCATCAAAATACTCGAGATCTTTTCTGACAAAGTAATACGCTTGTTCAATCCACTTGGGTTCGAAATGTGTTCCCAACTTGCGTTGCGTGTCGGCGTCGCGGTTGCGCATAAGAGATCCACTATTCAATGTACATAATTTCAGGGTCTAACTCTTCAAATCCTATCACCTATCATATGCTACATCCCAACATTATTCACCTACTATTATAACAAGTATTCTGGAGGTGAACAAATTGTCATCTCCCAGTACACTATTACATTTCTAACTTCACTTCCATCAATTATTGATCCATTATCAAATATCTACTTCATTGTGCCTTATCGGAATGCTGTTCGGCGGATGATTAGACCTTCTACAAGTGGACTGGAAGGGGTCCGAATAGTAGAAGTCACCCCATCTGTTTAGAGATGAGCACCGTAAGCGGAGTGTCGTAATTTTAGCTGAAGCGTATCTAGAGGCAAAGAACTGATTCTAACATTGAAAATAAATTATTTTTCTAACAAGGGAATGGTTTCTGAAAAATGTGGGGTTTTGCGGTGCTAAAAACAAATCTGTTATCAGTTTTTGCCAAACACAACCCTCAATACGCAATTTTCAGTCTCAAATTCACACTGGAAAAACAAAAAATGCTCGAAAAACCATCAAAAACTAACAAAAATGGGATGGTATACTAGAATATAGGGTAACTTTTTGTCCTGAAAATATCTAGAAAGTTCTTTTTTGCATAAAAATGAAAAATTACAGCATTCTCATCAAAAATCTCCACATTTTTTTTCGAAACCATCTCCTTGTCAGTTTAGCGTCTATTTTTGGTGAATAATTGTCCTACTCATACAAAATTCATTGTTTAGGACAATGTGAGCTCTATTTCATGTATACTAGGATATCATAGCTATTTGAAAAAGTGCCAAATCACGTCTGAAGCACTCAAACTACACTTCTCAAGGGTTAGAATCACAAAATATCAAGTTAAAATGACCAAGCTCGGGTCAAAAGAGGTAAAAACACGAAAAATTAATTTAAAAAAACAAAAACAATGAAAAAAGTAATCGAAAACAAAGCGAACTGATTATTTCGCGCAAATCTGCAATAGAGCGCACATGTTGCATCGAAAGAGTGTGTGTGGCGAGGAGTGCGGGTGAGAGAAGCAGAGAGAAAAGTTTGTTTTTCGTGTAATTCAATAGCATTGGATGAAATTGCGAGATATTGAATATTTTTTCAGGTTATCCATTAGAAAAGCTTCTGAAGAAGAAGACTACAGTAACCCAGGACGTGAATTGCAGAACCTATAATTATTATGATCATAAATTAGAATATGCTAAGTTTATTTTCTCAGTAAGACCATCACACTTCACGAACGAGCAAAGCACATAATTGAACACATTTTAAGCACATTGTAGTTCCGGCTTGACCGATTCTGAAAATAAATCATTTTTTCTCAATGGAGCACGTTTTAGCTCATTTCAACATTTTCAATTAAAAATTTTTCACCTGAAACCAAAAGATCTTGTTCTTCTTCCAAATGAGACTAAACTTGGCTCACAGAACAAAAAAAAACAACTGTTTTTTTTACTTAATCTACAATTTTCAGAGAGAAAGAGCCAGCCTATTATTATATACCTCAACACTTAGTATACACTCTTTGCTCATTTTTCGTTCTGACAATCAGTTTAGAAATGGATGAAACTTTGAGCACAGTCGCCGCGATTTATTATCCTCTATTTTTCTTCTCCGCAATATCCCTTAACATCCTGCTGTATTATCTAATTTTCACTGCAACTACCCAAGTTTTCAAAACTATGAAGAATTTTCTGCTACTCTCTAATACATTCACTATGCTCTTCGCATGTATCGCATTTTTCATCCAAGCTCGTCTAGTTAACAACACATTGAGTTTGGCTATAATGGGACAGGGGTACTGTAAGTACCTTGGACCTAAAGTTTGCATTCATTCCTACATTGTGATGGTGGTATGTGAATTTTCATGCAATTGGAACTGTTACTGGTATACTGAACATTAATACCCTATATTTCCGAAGTATGAGCATCAGTAACATGGACGAGAAACGAGTTATTCGGAATTTGATAATATTTTGTATCCATTATTTTATCCCCATAATCATTATAGTGAGTTGTATTTTATTTTGGAGCTCAGCTTCTCATTTTCTGCAGATTTTTTACAACACCACTGACATGGATCATAGTAGCACCTGTATACAATATGACCATCACCGAACATCCTGATTATCATCTAGAACCTTTTGGGGACTTTGGAGGATTTGTGAATGGTCATAATGTTTTTGCAAAAACATTGAAAATTTTTGAGCCAATATTAAATTGTATAATATGTTCATAGTGGATAGTGTATCGTGAGATATGGCTTCTGAAACCTCTAGTTTTAGGATCCAAAATGTAACAAATAGACGAAAAAGTTCTTGCGACAAGGTGCATCGACCCTAAGGTACCCACGTTTTCAAGTTGAGCGCATTCTGCTGATCAGATTTTTCAAAATCATGGTTCAACCAACAATTTCCAAGCCCTTCAATTACGACGTTGAAACTAGTAGTTCAAATTTTCAAAAACTAATCTCAACAAAAAAGTTTTCAACCGATCAAACATCCTAAGACAAATTACATATTCGTTGCAAATATCATTATCCTCCAACCTATATACATACTTTACATTCCAGCCAATCTTTGAAATGGATAGAACTTTGAACAAAATTGCCGCGATTTATTATCCCTTATATTTTTTCTCCGCTATATCCCTTAATATCCTCATGTATTTTTTAATATTCACAAAAACAACACCAGTTTTCAAAACAATGAAGTACTTTCTCCTATTCTCTAATACATTCACAATGCTCCTCGCATTTTCCTCATTTTTCATCCAAGCTCGTCTAGTTAACAATACCGTTGGTATGGCTGTGATGGGTCAGGGGTACTGTAAGTATCTTGGTGCGGAAGTGTGTTTTGAGACTTATGTTCTACTGACGGTTAGTTGCGCTATACTTCGGGATATAATACATAGTTACAGGCAATAGGAGGTGTTACTTGTACGCTGAACTTGCATACGATATATTATCGAAAGATCAGTATGGATTATCGAGAACATATGACAAAGTTATTGATTTTCTGTATCCATTATTCAGTGCCAATCGCGGTGGAAGTTAGTTCATCCTACTCCCAGAAATCATATCCAGTATTTCCAGGTCCTCTGTCACGTCCCAGAGAGAAACAACAGTTTAGTTTACAATGAAACAATCACTGAACATCCTAACTACCATCTCGAACCTTTTGGAAAATTCGGAGGAGTTTCAAATGGTCATAACATCTATTCAACTCTCGCCACTCTTCTCCTCGCTCTCATCGGTCTCTACGCCCCATTTTTCGGGTATTACTGTAGGTGGAACGCCCTGAAACTTCTAAGTTCAAACAAAACTGCGTTATCTGAGAAAACCATATCTCAATTCAAACTTCTGATTCATGTATGTACATAGGTCTAGAAATTATGCACCATTCTCAGTAGCTCTTTCAGGGTCTAACACTTCAAATAGTTTCACCTATCGTATGCTATATACCAGTATTAGTCACTTATTATTATAACAAGTATTCTGGAGGTGAACAGGTTATTATTTCCCAATACCTATCAGCTCTTCTCATCTCCCTTCCATCAATTATCGATCCATTATCAAATATATATTTCATAGTACCTTATCGGAATGCTGTTAAGAAATTCATTTGTTTTGATACACCTTCGAGGAATGAAACCAAAGGAGTCCGAATGTTCAAAGTTCAACCATCTTGTTGTGAGTTTGAGTAAACAACACGCAAACGGAGTATCGTTTGCAAGCCAAAATATCAGAGCAGATTTTAGCACAAAAAATACAAATAATTATCATTGAACATTTTCTCGTGTTTTTGCCTCGAACAAATTTAATTATACTCTTTCCCTGTTTCACGCCTTTAATATATAGCATTTCAGAAAGCGTATACATAAAATGGATGAATTTCTCAACAAAATAGTGGCTATCTACTACCATATTTTCTTCATCATTGCTGTACCATTGAACATCTTACTGTGTTATCTAATATTAACAAAAACAACGCCGGTTTTCAAAACAATGAAGTACTTTTTATTGACATCCAACACATTCACAATGCTTCTAGCATGTCTCGCATTTTTCATCCAAGCTCGTTTGGTGAACAACACCAAGGGTTTGGCTATAATGGGACAGGGGTACTGTAAGTACTTTGGAGCTGATGCATGTTATTATACCTCTGTTGTATTGATGGTGAGTGGTAGTTTTGTACGAAAATTGGTTTATATACCAAATCGACCCTCCTGATCACAATCTGGTAGTTCATATTTCCCAAAAACTTTTCAGAAAAAAATAAGAGGGGGGGGGAGGGGGGTTTGAAAACACTCGTTCTTGACGAATTCTATTTAATGAAAAAAAAGAGTCTTTTGGTTTGAAGAGCCCTGTTAAACTTCACAATAATTAAAAAATGTGCTCTTTCATTTAAGATCAACTTGCCAACTCCTTTTGCCCTATCTTTGAGTGTATTTTTCTCTTCATCTTGATCTTATACAGAAAAAGAAAGGGTCCAAAATATCATTATCACGTGACCTTAAACCCTAACTTTCCTTTTCTCATTTTTTATCAGGTAAAAAACAAAAAATGTGCATTAAAAAGAACTGAAATGTCCTAGTAAGTCCTACAATAATCCTGAATATCTCCTTTTTTTAGGATCAAGTCTGAGCCGCAATAATTGAGCTACTCAAATCAATGGGACCGAATCAGAAGCTCACAATATTCAATATTTTGATAAAGGTTTTTCTTACAAGGGAATGGTGTGAAAATAATCTGGGGTTTTTCGACGAGACCTATACCATTCGATAGGTTTTTGGACGCTGATTAATGTCCTTTTGTTCATTTTTGCGAAACGGATACCCTAGTCCCAATTTTCAGACCTGAAGTTAACTTTGAAAATACAAAAAATGCCCGAAAAACTATGAAAAACTAACACAAATGGGCTATTGAGCTAGTCTAAGGTAATTTTCCCTCCTGAACACATCTAGATGATCAGTTTTGCATAGAAATGAAAAATTAAAGCACTTCCAGCAAAGTTGCATTTTTTCTATTACGACAAAAAGAAATTTGAACGGACAGACAAAATAATAATAAAAAACGTGAAAATGATACGTGAAATTGTTTTCATTTCGTTCTTCTGTTTTTTTGCAAGGAATTTCCAGGTTCTGAAATTTTCAGCTCAATTTTGAGATTTTTGACAAAACTAAATATTCCAGTGTTCTTTTTCATACTGGATTACCCTATAGTTAAGCCACAGCTCTCAAAATTGCTTCTATACAGGGTTTTTCGTTTCCTCACTACAAACTTTGAAGCTGAAATTTCAGCATTAGGAATCTCGTTTCGCAAAAATTAAAAACAGCACGTTGATCAGCGTCAAAAATGCTATCGATTGATATAGGTCTCGTCAAAAAACTCCAGATTTTTTTCACACCATTCCCTTGTTAGCTAACAAAAAATGCGCAAAACTTTATGGCTCAAAATTATCCAGCATTTGGATGTTTACGTTGATCATTTTTCTGGTCATTGGCAGAGGAAGCCATCACGAAAACTGCGAGAAAAATTGTGAGCACAAATCTTGGCTGAAAATGCACATCTTATCTGGAATTTTTCGGTGTGGGTAAACTCACAGACAACATTTCGAAACTAATAGGCTTGGGAATGATTTTAGAACCTTTGGAGAGCTAGTTTTGTGTTATTTGAAATTCCCACAGTTGAAGCTATTTTTGGAATTTTTAGAATCGTGTGAAATATCCATAAAATTGTTCAAGAAATCAAACTGCGCTTAAAATTTTATGAAACTCAAGCCATTTTATTTTAATCTGTGGAATTTTTGGCGAGGAAACAACAAATCATTCAGATATTTGTCTAAAAAACTCAAAATTCGAATAAACTGGGTTATGTTTTCAGCTCAAGAGCAAATTTAGGGCCCGAATTTTTTTCATACAGGATAGTTCAAAAATCTTCAAATATGAGTCAGAACGAGCTCAAGAACTCAACAATTTTTTTTTATTAGAAATTTGTCCCACATTCGTAACAAGATTCCTCTGAAACATTTTTTTCCTAAAATTTGAATAAATCGGTTTTCAAAAAAACTCAAATCAGTACCGATTTGAATTGGACTTTTTAAATGTACCTTCCTTCAAAGCGCTGTCAGAACCGTTGAAATACTAATTTTCGAATTTTTCAAAACCTAAATATTCATATGCTTCTGAAAATCTTCAAATATTTAATTTTTGGTCGGATTTCAAACAGTCTCATAATTCTTTGGCTCAGGTATTGCCAATTTTTTCTGCTCCTAATTAAGAAATCGAGAACTTTGATAATGCTATAAGGAACTTTTGAATTGTTCAGGATTTCAAATTTTCAGAAAAATCCGACGAAAGTCTTTTTGGGTCCTTTTATAAACGTTGAAATTATATCTTTCTAAATTTTCAAACCTTGAACTCTCTTCATCTATTTTTAAAAATCTTTAAAAATTTCATTTCTGCTCTTTTCAAATATCCCTTGAAATCTCTCTTTCAGTCCCTCATTTTCCAATTACCATCCCCTAATCTTCCAAAAACCTTTTTCCATCAATCAATACTCTCACACCTGTCATATACATAATTTAATAACAAAACATCTCAGATTAGATCTTTATCTCTACATAGTCCCCCCATGTTCACAGCTGGCCCAAATGACCCCCAAAACAAAACAAAACAAAACATATGTGAACTTCTTCCACCTAACCTAGTGTAAAATATGGCCAGCGCGGCGCCAAACGCCAAAAGAGCCGATTTATCAAGTCGGTCCCCAGTTTGAGTTAGTTTATGCCAAAGAGCATTTTCCAGGAAAATAAATGTACATATGTGTATAATCTAATCCAATGTGTCAACAACATGGATCATCATAGCACACCAAAAAAAAAAGAAAAAGTACTTAACACACATACATGATAACATTTACAATGTAAACAAGCATGATACTCAGTCAATATGGATACGTAGTCAAATCCAAGTCCCCCGGAAATAATCCCAAAATTTTTGTGTAACCCAATTTTTCTCTGTTTTGATCGGATTCACTGATAAGGCTCGCCGAGCAACTGTTTCAACGAGATAGTGTGAGAAGTTAAGAGGACGCAGAAGCGTAATTTCAAGATGTAAACATGTGTGAAAATTGGTTGGCTGGTTGCAGGAACTTGTGTGGTTTTTCGTCCAAAGTGTGTGTTTGACTCGCTTGATTTATTAGCACTTTCAATTTTCTCTAATTGTCATGTGTGTGTGTGTATGAGATGAATGAGGGCTACAGTAGGAGGAAGTGGATTTATAGTTTTAGGTGGTTAAGTGCGCTCTATTGAGAATAACACAAGTTTACTTGTACTTTTGGTAAGCTACAGTAACCCTGACTAAGTTGAGCTTTGAAATGAGGAAAATTAGCAAATTTTTACTCAAAAGCTAGTGCACCAATTTTTGTGCCCAGAAAATGAGAATTAGGTTATTGATTTCAGGTTTCATATTTTTGAATTTGGTACACCAGAATTCAAATTCTCAAAATTTCAGTCATAGATTCTGAAACTGAAAATTAGGAGTTCTTAATTTTGATGCTCAAAATCCAATCGCTAGATTGTGGTGGCTAAAGCTAAAACAGAATAGCGTTGAGC
The DNA here is from genome assembly GCA_900536415.3 of Caenorhabditis sp. 38 MB-2015. Classification (NCBI taxonomy): domain Eukaryota; kingdom Metazoa; phylum Nematoda; class Chromadorea; order Rhabditida; family Rhabditidae; genus Caenorhabditis; species Caenorhabditis quiockensis. Next base: position 66,163 of record LR548581.1, read on the forward strand.
TCAGAAATCAAAACTAAAATTTTGAAATATTTTAACTAGAGGTATTGAAATTTAGATTTCAAACTCGTCAGAATTCCAGTTTTGGGCTCAAAACTTTAAACATGAGATTATATATTCTGATGCTCGAAACCAGAATTTCAGTTTGAAAACCTCCAAGTTCAATTTTCAGATTTTCTAACTCAAAACTAGAACTACAAAAATTTCCAAATTGAAATTTTTCAGTGTTTTTACTCAAAATTCGCTTTCAAAAGCTGATTGTGAGCTCTAGGTTCTGGTCCTGAAACCTGGAAAATTCAGATGTTGAATCTGAAAACTATGATTCATCAAAGAAAAACAGTACTTCCGGCTGAAACCAAACTACAACATTTTCTCATTTAGATCTCCTAAAAACTCCTTCTACAGTACTCTTGACTTCAGTTCCAAACATAACTGAAACTACAGTACCCTTCATCCACTAGATCCCTAAAAAATCCACCTCTCCCGCACAACAATATAAATGTTTACACAAAAAATCATCCTCCTCATTCAACCTCTAAATATATGTCGGTAGATGTGTTTCAGATCTGTTAACGGGTCACTTAACTCATTTTGGTGTCGGCGAATGAGCGGGAAGCAATTATAATTATACCAGCAATATATAGGTAAAGGTGGCTTATTATTATTAGTATTATTATTAATAACATACATATATGTATAAAGAGCTCCCTCTTTCATGTCAAGACCTCTCGCTTACACCTGTTGACACCCCAATTATACAGATACCCCTTTTGAATTCACAAAAATAATATACTCACCCACAAAATAGGAGATTCATTGTACATATAAAAGTGGTCTATTTTTTGGTGGCGTCGATGAAGAAGGATTTCCATGAGCCGCGAAGTTTTCCACGTTTGAGCTCCGTGTCGGGCTCCGAAGCTGATGGATGTGGAGCATCGGGAGTTGAAGCGGGGCGCGATTTGAGGATTCGGTTGAATGAGGCCGATGGGCGGATGGTGTTTTGAGAGGAGGAAGAAGAAGAAGGCGCGTCGGCGATTGAGGCGGCTTTCGTGCGAAGACAGTTGGCTGGAAATTTTGGGATTTATAGAATAAATTGAAACTCGGAAATTTCGAAGACTAGATTTTACTGCTTAAAATTAGAATTTAGAAAATTTTTATTTTAAATTTTAGAGTTCAGACACAATTTTCAATTCGAGGTTAGTACACAGTTTAAAGTACTGGAATTCCGAAATTTAATTATTTTGAAATTTTCAGGTCCAAATTTCAGAATTTCGATGTTCATATGTCAAACTTAGGAATTCAACTTGTCATATTTAAAAAATTCAAGATGCAGATTTTAAAAATTCACACTCAAATTCAGAATTTTCAGATTTTAGTGCTGAAGATCAAAATTTTGGGACTTCTCATTCAACATTTAGGTTTTTGCGATTTTCAGCACGAAATTGAAACTTCTGGAATTCCGCAAAAAATGTCTGAATATCAGATTTGAGCTGAAAACCTCAATTTTGAAATTTCCCGGTCTGAAACTTTGAATTTATATGTTTTAAGCATGAAATTCAATAAATAGAAAGCGGATTTTTGAGTAAATAACTTAAAACTCTTAATTAAGGTACTTGACCTGCTCAAAATGCTCAAAATTCAAACTTAGGAATTTTGCGAAAGAAAGAACAAGTTGTAAATCCAAACTTGAAGTTCCAATTCTGATTCTTACAATTTTAAAGTGGCCTAGGTGAGACCCAATTCGACACCGCTGGCTCACAATTTCCAGATCCCCAAAAATTGCTCCAACTTTTTCCAATCCACACACACAACCTAATCAAACAAACAATCAACTCAACATACATATATCTATCAATGTGTGTGTTTGATTATTAAAACACCCTGCCAAACAAAATTTCTTCTTCTTTTCCCTCATTTTTCTCCTTCTTGACAGGCACTTTGACACTTTTTCCACAAGTAAACATATAATACAGTTTTGACAAGTTTTTGACGTGTGTGTGTTTTTGTGTGTTCACTACTGAGCCAAGGTTACTGTACTTACAATTCGACAATCGACGAGCCGATTCGTCATCCAGCTCGGTCCACTGCTCGTAGTCCTCAATTGTCAAACCTTCGGCGTCGCGCAGATCCATTTTGGCACCTGGGAAAAACATGAAAATTGAGAGGAGTCCTTCTAAGACAGGGTTTATGAGCCTAACCAGCAGTTTAGGCTCATTTTCAAGTTGGCCAAGGTCCTAAAAAAGCCTATTCTTAGAAATTTAGGCCTTATTTTTACGAGTTCAGGACCATTCCCATTGAATTTCTACCTATTTCGGCCCATTTAGATCACTTCAGACCCACATTTCAAGTTTCTGGATACAATTTCCATCATTTTGAGTTTGATTTTCAGCATTTTCAGCCAATTTTCAGTATTTTTGACCATATTTTCAGAATTTCAGGTTCATTTTTTCCGTCTTAATATCGATTTTGAATCCTGATATCTTTAAGGCGGATTTAAAGCATTTCTTAGCCTACTTTTCATATTTTTTTTTACTTAACTTTCATAATTTTAGGTCTTATTTTTATATTTTAAAGCCTGATTCTTATTGATTTAGACCAACTTTTAGTAATTTGTAACTGAATTTCATTTTTTTAGACCTTATTTTTAGAATTTTGGGTTCATTAACCAAAATTCTATTCTGATTTTCATCACTTCGAGCCAACTTTCAGTATTTTGTACCCAAACTCCTGAGCTCAAATTTTAATATTTTTAGCCTTTTTTTCACGACAAAAAACTTCAGTCAGTCGATTTACTGAAAAAATATTCCAATCACTTAAAAATAAAACCTTTGAAACGTAAATGTCTCAATTTTGAGCTCAGGTCCCCTTTAACCTCCACCAAAATTTCCATAACCATGCAATATTTACAAAAAGGTCTCATCATATTGACTTTTCCGGTATGTTCAAACAGACAAACATCAAAAAATTAGCATTTCAAATGCTCTTTTTTCCAGCCCCCCTCAATTATTTTCCTTCTCTTTTTACACCATGTTCACACCAAGGCGTCAATTGGTGTAATGGTGTAGAGCAGGAGGACGATCATCATACTATAAAAATGATGGATTGGGTGTCATTAGAATCGATGTTGCAATCAGCGAGAGACAGATGATTTTTCTGCTGGTGCACATTTAATAACAAATAAATCGTGGTTTTATTATTATTATAGATGTGTATTCGAATTTGGTCATATGGGATAGTGGATTAGGATCTATGTCAATGTGTAGGGGGGGAAAGCGTTCAACAGATGTTTGTGTGGAGGTGTGAATGAAATATGTTAGCATATTGTCGGGATTAGAAAAGCAGAAATTAAGCATGTGTGACTCCAGAAGTGGAGAAGAATTAAAAGATTTTTGAATCTCGGACAATTATGCAATTGAGCGGAATCATTTTGAACTAGTTTGAGAAAATATCGCAGAATTTTGAAACATGTTTAATTTTTGAGCACGAGTCAAAGTACTTGGATACAAAATTTGGAAAGTTAAAAAATTTCAAAAAGGTAAAACTTCAGATGTCTTCACGAACTATCTGGAAATTTCAAAACATATATAAAATCTCTAAAAGTAATCTGAAATTTTTAGAAATAATCTGGAACTTTCCGAAGTCATCAAAAAATCTAGAAATTACTTAAAAGCTTCCAGAATCTTGAGAAAATTAGTGCAAAACTTCAAGAACGAGCTAGAGTTTCCAGAAGTGATCTAGAACCTTCAGAATTCTCCCAAAAATTAGAGAAGCTATTTATAAACTTCCAGAAGTTGACTAGAGTTCTCAGAAGTCACCTAGAATCTCCAGAAGTTATCTAGAATCTCCAGAAGTTAATTAAAACCCTCAGAATTCATTCAAACCTCTAAAAGTCATTCAGAATTCTCAGAAGTCACTCAGAATATTCAGAAGTCACCTAGAATCTCTAGAAGTTATCTAGAACCTTTAGAAGTCATCCAGATACTTCACAAATTATCTAGCACTTCCAGAAGTCATTCACAACTTTCAGAAATCATTCAAAAATACCAGATGACATTCAGAATCTTTATAAGTCATCTCTAAATTCCAGAAGTCTATTATAACCTTCTGAAATTATCCAAAACCTTCAGAATTCAATCAAACTTTCTCAAAATCGCCTAGAAACGTCTCAAGTCATCTAAATGCTTCAAAGAATTCAGAAGTCACCACAAAACCATCTAGAATTTTCCAAAGATGTCCAAGGTCTTCTTAGGCCATTCCCAATCTTCAGAAGTCCTCTAGAGAGTTCAGAAATCACATAGAATTTCCAGAAGTCATCAAAATTATTTAAAAATCTCTTTAAAAGTCCCCCATTTTCCCATTTTCCCTCCTTTCTTCAGTTACAGTAATTACCACACATGTGTATATATATTCCTATACATTTATCCAAAGGTGTGAATAAGATTCATTTTTCATTGAGAAATGGCATCCGAGCGTACGGGCCGCGCGCCGCCAACACACCATTTATTATATTAAAGTAACTGACTGGTCGTCGGTGTGAAGAAGACAAAGTATGGTTGGAGAAGAGGAGGAGAAAAGTGCTTATGAAAATACCGATGAAATCTCATTTCATTTTCCACTTTTTTTTTTTTTGCTTTTTCGAAATCTTATTTTTTATGTAGATGAAATTTTAAAAAATCTTCACTGGTTTTTTGAGCTTCTAGATTTTCTTACAAGAGGTTATGATTGTGATCTAGAAGTAAGGACTGATTAGATGTCGACTAGTCAAAATTGAGAAAATACTTCAGAAATCATCCCAAATACTTCAGAAATCAAGCCCTCAGAGCATATTCTAAGTTTCAAAGAACGTGTATCTCAAAGGATCAAATTTGATTTTTCAAAAGAGATTTTCGATATATTAATCAGGATATGTAATCACTATTTTTGGTTCATTTGTTTTTTAACCTGGTAGCTCCAAAAATCCAGATCTGACCTGGTTTGGCCCGATATAAGCGGGCTTTTAGCCGGTCCAAAACGGCCCAAATTTCGCCAGGGCTTAAAAACATATTTACAGCTCATTTTTTTCTCACTTCTAGCCCGATCTGTCTGAGTTTAGCTAGTTTCAAGGCTTCTAGAAAAATAGAAATCGAAAAAATGGTGAATCTGCAAAAAAAAAGAAACTTTGAGCTTTAATTATCATTTTTTGTATATATTACACCATTTTTGATACATTTTGGATCCAGTTTTTCTTACTTTGAGCCCTTATTTTAAAGTATCTAGAATCGGTTATCTAAATTTTAGGGTCTCCTGAAAATTCAGCCCAACTATTATAGCCATAAACTGAACCTGGGTTCTATTTTCTGAACAGTTCAACGGCTTAATTGCTCTTCAGGTACCCACTTTCAAAAAATCTCAAAAGATGGTTAATCTGAAGAAAAATGAGCATCTCAAACTAAATTTTGAGATTGAATTAGCTGTTTTTAATAAATTTTAAACCGATTTAGAATTCGCTTTTCTTAATCGATGTGAACATTCTCAGGCTTCCAAAAGGAGTCCTCAAGGGCTCCATGTTCTAGGTCCCATTTTACATCTTTTCAGTCCCCCAGTTCCTTTAACACTCATTTTTGATACCGCGTGCACACACCTATTCCTCTCTATTTTCTCGCTACTTAACATCATCTCAAGTGTGTCTAAACACCTATCTATCGCGCGCTCATCAAATTTTATCATTCGTTGACGACGATGATGATTTGATAATACACTTATAATCAAAATGATTACGGTATGTATATATAAATTGTGTGTGTGTGTGTATCACATTATATTTTGCGCGTTAATCTGTGTAATCAGAGAACACTTGACTGCTTCTTCTTTTGCGCACCCGAGCGCGCGAAAAAGAAATTGTTAAGTGCTATAATAAACAAGCGATTCACTACCGTATACCTTGTGATATCAAAAAGTGGGCCAGTGATACATTGTTGAGTAGAATCGATTTTTGGAGACAAGTGTAGCCAGCGGCGTCACGGATGTCAATGTCGGCGCCTTTGGAGAGTAAAAGGAGAATGATAGTACGGTCGGCGCAGGCGACCGCCAAATGCATCGATGTTACACCATGTAGTGGGGTGTAGTGCACCAATTCGGGCTGGAAAGGGGCGAAATTAGGGTACTTGAAATTATCCTATATTTTTATGGCTAGCTATAATTTTGGACTCATTTAGAATCGGGTCCGACCTGATTTAGGATCCACTTTCTAGACTTGCTTATTTTTTGTAAGGGGCCTGGTATGGGGTTCCAAAATGCCCTTTTCAACCACCTAGTTTTAGACCTGAAATACCCATAAATTCAATTTTTAAGTTCAGTTCTGAATTCAGACTAGGATTTAGGGATTTATCATGTTATTTTAATATCTAGGTTCGATTTCAGGCTTGAAACTGAGCCTTTTTCAGACCCAAACGTAGACACATAATTTTAAGCTAAACTAATTCCAGTCTCAAACTCGTCGAATGTAATTCTAGAATTGGGTTGGGTGTAATATTGGAGCAAATTTTAAGCTCTGACAAAACCCAGGGTTGAACTATGATGTAATTTGGCCTGGGCTTAAGCTTTCAGACTCCAATATTTCTATTTTTAGACTTGAAAAAATTTCAAAACAAAAAATCAATAATCCTCTCCAATCCAATCCAATTTCAAATATCCTCCCAAATCCATTAGCATTGTCATAAATTCTCACCTAAACCCCTCTATTATCCATCTAACCCTTTCTCCTATCCTTTTTCAATTTAACTATATATTCTATATTTTCCAACCTTTTCCTCCAACATCTCTCTAACTCTTCCAACTTCTCTCCGTCGAATCGCCTTTATCCATCGTTGACCGTGCGATTTGTAGAACTCTTTCGTGTCGGACGCAAAGTGGAGACTTTTCTGCAAAAAAAAAACCATGTTTCTTTCTAAATTTCCACCAATAGCTAGCTTCTAGCTACAGTAATCCTCATAAAAACTAGAACTAGTTGGAGTGGAGTACTGTAATTGACTTTGTTGTATACACATGTATGTATTATTATTTTTCATGTCATTTTTTGTGCGTGCGCAAAATTGTTGAAAAAGTGAAAAGTGACGAGGACAAAATAATTGGCGTATGAGTGTGTGGATTTATGGGTTACTGTAGGAAGCAGATAAATTTTTTCTAGTTCTATTAGGACGCGTGGTGTAGGTATAAATGTGAATGTCAAGGAACGGCGCCTAGACAATAGGATGGTGTCCCTAGGCGATGTTGCTTGACAAATCCCATGTTTTGAAGGAACAGTGCCTAGAGAAGCTTATAATTTGTCTAGGCTCCGCTGCTTGACACTATCTTTCCCGTTAAGGGTCTGCGCCTTGACAAGTTTATCGTGTCTCTAAGCACCGAATCTTGACACTATTTTTCGTTTCTAGTAACGATGCTAAGACAAACCTATGGTATTTCTAGGCGCCGCTGCTTGATATTTTGTCTAAGCAGCGCTACTTTCCGACACATAATTCGCCAAGGAACAGACTCTTGACAATCTTACAATTGCTCTAGGCGCCATCACTTGACAGCACTAATGTCGTCAAAGAGTCGTTCCTTGACAAATTAACTCTTTCTCTAGGCGCCGTTACTTGAGTTATCAGTTAACACCCATGGCGCTAAGAAGCCGCGCCTTGACAACATCACTATTCCTCTAGGCACTATTCCTTGACAACATCCCTGTCGAACAATGACCTTTATATAATCCTCATTGTTTTCCATAATCATCAAACTTATTTACGTAACAGTTCAAAGCCTTCCGCCTTTTCGTAACCCAATAACTTTGTTCATTCCTTAGGTAACCCAATACCTTTAAAAGGTCCCCACATTCAAAAAACACAATCTCATCATCCTCATGCTGATGCCTCTAATCCGTGCCTCTTTCCCATCTGTCGGTATGTTTGACAACAATCAATCTACCATATAATACACTCAAATATTTACCAGTTGAGTGCACAAAAAAGGGTCCCGTGTTTGTGATGTGTAAATCGATAGAGAGAAATCATCAGTGCGCGGCCGACTTATTATTTGATTGTGGCTGCTTCTTCTCGGCAATTTAATGTGATGATGATGATCACACTTTTGCTCTTTCTAACAAAGTCAACAATGTGAGGATGGTTGATAAAATAAGCAAAGAAGCACCTCTTTTTCTCACTTGTTCAAGTGGTTGTATAGTTGTTTGTCGGTAGAGGGGATATGAGGAGGTGATAAGGATGGTACTTGACAATTCGTCCGACAGATATCATACACATTTGGGGTACTGTAGTTCAGAGTATGATAGAGCAAAGTTTATTTTTACAAAACCTATAGCTCCCCATAAATCTATGACCCATAAGCTCATCTTCAAGCTTCTCCCAATAATCGCTTTTAAGGTCATAAAATGTGTCAATTAACCCCTCAAATTAATATTGTTGTTGTTATTATCCATCTCAACTGCTCATTTCCGTTCATCTTGAACACAACACAGTAAACATAGCACATATTGTGCTCCTCTTTCTCTGACCAAATCCGATTACCGTTTCCTTCTTCTTCTTTCGCGTTGCCTGCCAAAATAATTATTCGGTTTTGATCATGTGCGAAGAAGAGGAGGAACAATTAAAAGCAAAGGAGCCCCCCACACATAGACATATATATGGATTAGATTCGAACTGACACATTATTAAAGCATATGTTCGTTCCATACCGGTATCCTCTTTTTTAGGAGAGCAGGGGCCGAATTATGCAATAGTCGTAATCGTTTTTTGATCGCCGACGTGGTCAAAAAGGCAGATTGACAGGTTTTGTTTGATTCTTGGATGAGGTCATAGGATGGCTCGAGATTGGGTTGCGTATGAGAAATATTGGCTCAACTACTAGATAGAGTTTAAATGGTCAACGCGTCATCGCTTGATATAGTTTACTATGTCAAGGAGCGGCGCCTAGAGGGAGTGACGATGTCCCTAGGCGACGCTACTTGACAGATTTCGTTCTGTCAAGGAGTGGCGCCTAGACAACCTCAATGTGTTGGTAAGAGTGACTGCTTAGCACTGTTTTACCAATTTGTCTAGGCGCCATTGCTTGACAATATATTTTCTGTGAAGCAGCTGTGCCTTGGCGCACTATCAGCGTGTATAAGCGCCGTTCCTTGACGATATACTGTTTGTCAAGCAGCAATGCCTAGAGCCATTTTCAGCTGAATCCCCCCCATTTTCCCTCGCTAAAATATCTCATTTCAATCACATGCATGCGCTCAAGTAGTTCATCTTCTGCCTAATCCCACCATGTTCTCACTACTTCTACTACTATCTTCTATCCTATTCATTTCACAATAAATATAAAAGCGGAGAGCTTTTTGAAAGAACTTTTCTTAAAAAGAGGATCGTGGGAAGATTTGCATATTTTATTTCGGTGGCCGCATGAAAACAATGAGAAGAAAGAAGCCAAAGGAATTCTCGAGAATTCGGAATTAGTTACTTGATGAGAAGAAAATGGTGGTGAAGTGGTTGGATTAAACGATTCTCAAAAGGCATTCTTGGATTTTGGATTCTGAAAAGAGAGCTTGAAAATCACAGAAATATTAGAGCTCATAAACTGGAGTCCCTAGGATCTTCAGAAGTGATCTAGAAATTCCAGAAGTCGTCTAGAACCTGTAGAAGTTATCTGGAATCTTTGGAAGTGATTTAGAAATTCCTGAAGTCACCTAGAACTTTGAGAATTCGCCTAGAACATTTAGAAGTCAGTAAGAACCTTCAGAAATCATCGAGAACATTCAGAAGTCTTCTAGACTATTCAGAAGTCACCTAGAACCATCAGAAGTCACTTAGGACATGCAGAAATTATCTAGAATCTTCAGAAGTGATATAGAAATTCTAGAAGCCACCCAGAACCTTCAGAAATCACCTAGAAACCTCAGAAGTGAACCAGATATTCCAAAGGTCTCCTAGAACTTTCAGAAGTTAATTAGAACTTCCAGAAGTGATCTAGAAGCTTTAAAATTCATCTTAACCTTCAGAAATCACCTAGAAATTTCAGAAGTCATATAAACTATTTAAAAATGATCTCAAGCTTTACAAATACATTTTTTAATCTGGTAGGTACAGTACCCCTCATAACCTGCGAATCAAACTGCTCACGGAGTACTGTACATCTTTCGGTTCCATTTTCGCACCCATTTTTCACCCCCCCCTTCCAAATTCCTTCACCATAATAATAGGCGCCGCGCGCACTCTCAATGAAAAAAGCGGTCAGCAAAAAACCCGAACATCATTAATTCACCTAAAGATGTGTGTGTGTTTTTTTGCTGTTCCGACTACTGTAGGTCGCCATTATTTATTATATACTTCTTCGTCTTCTTCTTTTCAATTCTTCCCCCCTATTTGCCCAACTTTTTCACATAATAGGATCTTTTCTTCGTCTTTTTTTGTTGAGAAGCGATTAATGAGAGATGAATTAAACGACGCAAAACGGGCTACTGTACATGGTGACACGCGATGTATATACATATACAACATGAAGGGGGTACTGTAGAGCGCCTACATGTGGGTTATTATTCGAGTGTTAAAGGGTTATTGGTTGATTTATTGAGAAGCATCATCATCATCATCATCATCATCTTCTAGAGCAGATTTGTTTGGGCTTTTATTGAGTACAGGTGTTTCGGAGTGTGTGTGTGCAGGCAGCGGGTTATGTAACACATGGTGGAGATTGTTATTATTATTATTGTTTGTGTAATAAATTATGAAAAGTGATACTGGCCAAGTGGTCGAGTAGTCACAGCGGGCGAGTGGGGTTACTGTAGATGATTGAGCACGCAATAGTGCGGCATGGTTTCATGTGGATTACGCAATTTTTTCTGGTTGATTAAATTCCCTATGTAAAACGCCAAATTTCGGCACATCTGCTGGTTTAAAGACACCTAGCCAATTGAAAAAAAAAACAATTTTATTCACTTAAAATTCAAAATCAAACAAGCAAGCTTCAAATTTACAGCGTCTGAGCAACTTAGAAACAGTGATATTTTGTTCTTTTTGTAATGATAAATCATAGAAATTTTTGACAACGAGCAAAAATGTTCTAGTAACTGTCTGGCTGTCTCCAAAACAAGCCCACCTATTTTCGCAATTTTGCGGCACAGTTTTTGAGCCTAATTTATATTAGATGAAGCTTCTGCTCATTTTGTCTAATAAAATAGAATTAACCATTACCCCAGTTTTGAACCTATAAAAACCAACATCTTGACCAAAATACAGGCTTAAATTGGGTCTGATCCTGATTTTGGGCTCGTTTACTAGAAACCTGTTTCGTAACCACCATGCCTTTTTGCATTACATTTTGAGCCCAAATAACTAATCTTAAGCTCTTCTCTCTTTTAAGTCCCCATTTTTTGAGCTATCAAATGAGTCAATGTCTCCATTTACCTTCTGTCTGCTCCATTCTCAAATATCTGACCTCTGTCCTCGATTACATAACATCCCCCGGGGATAGTTTACATTATCACCATTGTTATGTAATTTCCAGCAGCAGAAGCGTTTGGAAAATGTCTCAAAAATCCCTCGATCAATCAGTTTCTCGACTCTACAAAATGGCAAAAACACACACAAACACAAGAAAATAAACATGTGTGTGGTTGGTTGGTTGGCTGGTTTTGAGCTCATTTCTCTCCTCCCGGGTTTTTTTTTGTTGTTATAAATATATCGCACATCATCTCTCATCTCTCATAATAACAACATTATATATTTATTTATAATAATAATAGAAATAACAAAAATAATAATAATAATTACTACCATCATATGTGACACATCAATCATGTGCGCACGCAAAAAAGGTGTACATTATGGGTGACAACTGAGAAGATCATATCTCTTCATTATTTTCATTATTGACTGTAGATTAGTGGGTCGCACTTTTGTGCGACCTTTTAGTGCTTATTTGTGTGTAGAAGTCTTAGGTTTTGGTCTAAGAAAAGCCGAAAAACGCGAATTGGGCTTCTTCGAGACGACTTCTCAAACTCAAACTTAGCGTCAGAAGGTGCTCAATGACTTCTGGAAACTTTAGATGGCTTCTAGAGCTTATGAATGATATTTGAAATTTTAAAATAACTTCTGAAGAACTTAAATGCTTTCTAAAAGTTTTAGATTAATTCTGAAAATTCTATATGACTTCTGGAAGATTCTGGATGACTTCTAAAAGTTTTAGACGACTCCCGAAGGTTTTAGATGACTTCTAGAAGTTTTGAATGACTCATTCACTTCTTAAATAAGATCCAAAGTTTTTAAAAGTCTTCTGGAAAATTTCTGTGACTTCCAAAGGTTCTAGATGGTTTCGCAAGATTATGGATAGATTCTGAAGATTCTAAATGAACCCATACTTTCTAAGATTATTTCTGAAGGCTTTGAACGAATTCTGAACATTCTAGATAAAGATTTTAGATGACTTTCAGAGATTCTGAATGGCTCTCTATATGCTCTAGATGCCTTCTGAAGATTCTAGATGATTTTTAAAAATTGTAGAAAGATTCTAGACGTTTATGGTAATTTCTGAAAGCTCAAGATGAATCTTAAAAATCCCAGATGGATTCGAAAAGTTTTTGATAATTTCTAAAGGTCCTGAATGGCTTATTAATTTGTTTAGATGACTTCTGAAAACTCTAGGTAGCTTCTGGAAGCTCCATGTGGCTTCTGAACGCTTTAAATGGCTCTTAGATGATTTCTGAAGCATTAAAATGTTTTCTAGAGGTTTTGAATGACTTCTGAAGTTTCTAGATAACTTCTGAACTTCAAAAAACCTTCTCTATGTTTCTGACCTTCCCACTTCCTCATACATCCTACTGTAACTGCTCAACAAGGAAAAAAATATGTCAACATCTCAAGTGTATCTATCTATCCATTAAATAACCTCAAGGCATAATAATAATATACACATGTAGAACCACTCGAAATGAGCATTTATATCGAAATGAGAGCATTATTATTTCAATATTAAACAAGCCAGCTTCCAAACTCCCTAGAGACATTTTGTAATTAACTATTTGTGCATGTTTCACACCACATCTGACACATCATTAGCTATTCTCTCCTTCTCCTCGTTCTTCTTGAAGCCAGGCTACAGTAACCCATTTTCAGAAACCCGCTTTCTTTCCCGCGCTTTTTCTATTCACCAAATCCGAAAAGAATAAAAGAAGACCCCCCCCCCCCTTCTATTCCTCATCCTACCGTAATCTTTTTATTCCTTCACTCACTCACTTATATATACATATATTTATTTATATAGGAGAGATCTGAAATATTGTGTTTCACACGAGAATTAAGGATCTTTTTGTAATGTGACACCGGTTTAAGAAGAAGAAGAAGAAGAAGGCCCGAAGGGAAGAAGGGGATAATGGATTGTTGTCTGAAAAACAACAACATACGACGACGAATTCGTCGCTTGCTTGCTTGAAAATGACGAAAAACACATGTTTCAATGTGTTTTCGGAGAAGAAGCAGGAGAGCAACATTTGGTTCTGCTCATTTTGTTGCGTTTTAGTTAGATTCGATTGAATTTTTTCGGATAATGCGCTGTTTTTTTCTAGTTAAGAATCGGGCCTAATTCAAAGCTTCTGGACCCTCATTTTAGGATTTTTGAGGCCTATTTTTGTGGTTTAATCTTATCCCGTTAAGCCTAGTTTATTAACACTTCTGTATCGTTCAGAAAACAGGACTCATTCTAGGGATTCTAGGGCCTAAATTCTGAGTTTGGACTGAGCCTAAGATTAGAACCAAATAATATTCAACACTTGAAGCCAACTTTCGAAACAAGGCCGTAGTCCAGATTTAGACCAAAGCTTAACACCTCAATTTTTTGGACCTGAATCGAAATGAGCCCAAATTCCAACTAGTTCAAGCTGAAATTAGGGCTCAATTACTTTTTTGTTAATTCTGAGAACACATTCAGGATATTTGAGCCTATTTCTAGTAAAGGCCTAAGCGCCCCCCCCCCAAACTACAGTACCCCTCCACAAGTTCATTCAAAGTATGTATGTATTGAAAAACACCTCCTACTTTCACCCCTCAGCTGGAGACGTCTTCCCATTTTGTTTACATTTCAAGGTCTTCTTGAACAAACTAGCAATTTTCATAACTACAGTACTCCATTTTCACAAGTTTAATATCCTATAATAAACGCCTATTGTGTGAATATTTTAGCCTTTTTCAAAAATACTGTAGCTCTCTATTTACACTAAATTCAATAAAATCCCTGTTTATACACAAAAACAGGGATAATCGTCGCCGTGCTGGATATATATTAGTGTATATATGTGTCCTCCAATTGTATATACACACACACACACTGACTGTACATTTCATCCTCAAATTTTTTGAAGTCACCGCTAATTTATGCGCTCGCATATTAAGTACTGTGGTGGTTTGTTCGAGTCAGTCAGCTGAATGACCTCTTATGGTCGTAAAAAAATTGCTGTAGAGAAAAAGCAATCAAAGTATTATTATTATTATAATAGCAGTAATAATAATAGTCAGAAGATGATGCTCTCAACAATAAAACCATAATTTATGGAGTTTTTTCGGCGGTTTCTTTGAAACGAAAAGGTGACCGCAGGTTGGCTTGTTGAGGCGCCTGAGAATTTTCTTTTTTTTTCCGAATAGGTTGCCAAACACTTCTTCTTAGCCTGAGCCTAAGAAAAAAGTCCTAGGCACAATATTTTTTAAGTAATGACTCTTTGACAGTTTATTCAATGCTTAAGCAGTTGTTCCTTGCCAACTAGCAGGATTGTCAAGCAGTGGCCGCTTGACAGTCATTCAAACTGTCAAGCGGCGGTTACTTGACAGCTAGCTCAGTTATCAAGCAACCAACACTTGACAGCTAACAGGGACGTTTAGTAGGTTATCATGACATATATCTAGGTTGTTAAGCAGCAGTTACTTGACGCGAAGGATCCGCTTCTTGATATTCAATTTTTCTGTCAAGCGGTGATTCCTTCTCAGTTAAAAATACGGTTAAAAATCTGTTACTTAGCAAAAATTTCGGCTATGTCAGACATCTAATTCTGAATAGCTAGTTTTGTTGTTTTAAACAGCAAGTTACTTGATATGTAGTTGAGCTATTATGGTCCCGTTCATTGGAAAAAACTATTGAGAACTAGCTGTCAAGAAACCGCGGTTTGACAGCTTAGATTACTGTCAAGAAGCAACTCCTCATCAGCATAGTTAGCTGCCAAGGAGCGGCTAGTTGACAGTTATTTATGTTAATGAGGAGTCGCTGCTTGGCAGTTATCTACGCTGTCAAGCAACGACTCCTTGACAACTATTCCGACTAGAATCTCGTAGGAGCCTCTAAATCATCTGAAATCTCTTTCTCTCTCTTCCTCAAATAAATCTCTCGAAAACCCAACAGGTTCCACCATCATTAATCGCAAACCACAAATGAGCTTTTGCTCGTTTTTTCTCCACATAACACACGAGAACACCCCCCGAACAAAAAAAAACGAGAAAGATTTACAACCAATTAATTGACACCTTTTCCTCCTCCTTGCCTCCCTTTAACACATCTGTTATAATAATGCTATCTGGAGAGAAAAACGAGGGAGTGCGGTTAGAGAAAAAGACGGGACACAACAAGTAGTCGCTTGTCTCGACACACGAAAACTTTTGTCGAAATGTGATCCGCGCCCGGATTCGGCGCGACAACACATGTTCACACTAGTTTTCGCCGTGTTTTTAGTGGTCGGTGGCGGCGAGGATTACTGTAGTTTTTTTTTTGCAAAGAGAAGAACCCACCTTTGATCCCATCAAACTACTCGAATTCAATTTCGCGCAAGACGATGACAAAATCGATTCATTGTGGTTAGCGGACAGATTGAGGTTCTGCAAACAGCCGGGTTACTGTAGTTACTATTTGGTCCCGAAAAGTTCAAAAATCATTTTTGTGGATTTTTGTTGTTGTTTTTTTTCAAACAAGACAAAAGAAATAAGAAAAAACATTCCTGATACAAAAAAATTTTAAATAAACAAACAACGCAATTTTTTTTGGGGTGAGTTTCTTGAAAATTGAATTTGAACGCCTTAATATAATATTTTTTCAAGTAGAATTTTTTAAATTTCGAGCAAAAAGTTACGATTTTAAAAATGCTGGTCATATTTTATCGAAATTAGGCTTTGAGTTCTGTCCAGCTTCCAAAATGACCGTATTTTTCAAAATCGTAACTTTGTGTCCAAAATTTGAAAATCGTAATTGAAAAAATATTGACGTTCAAAATCAGAATCTGATGCTCAAGTGTTGAATTATGTTAAGATTCAGAAGGAATTTCCTAATTTTTAGATTTTGGTTCTAAAATCTGAAGTTTGGCGCCAGTTTTTGTTTTAAATTTGGCAGGTTTTAGAAACGGTTCCAATTTTTGAAAACTAAAATTTAATTTTTATGGATTTGATCAGAAAAAAACCGCTTGAAAATTTAGTTTTTTAGTGTCATAAATTGAATTTCAAAATTCATCCCTCACCTTCGGTTGCAAAATCGCATCGAGCACATTTTTACTGAGCCCATCACCCTTCTCACATCCTCCTCGATTCATTTCCTCAATGGCACACCGGCACCTAGAAACCACTAATTCTCATAAAAATCATCACTTTTCAATCTATATATTTATTTCTTTTCCCTTTTGCTTTTTCACATAATGCAAATCAAAAAAGAAAAAGATGGTGCTCCTGCCCATTAATACATATTATTCTTATTAAATATACACATTTATGCCCCTTTCCCCCCCGTTTGTCAGTCATTTTTATATTACAAAGACACAAGTTTCCCGCAAAATGTTACATACATAAAATTAGCATTTAATGTATGTTTTGTTTTGTTTTTTTTTTTTTTGCTAAAATTTTTTTTTTTTTTTTGCTAAAGGACTACTGTAGTTTCTATTGTTTTTTGAGAGGTTTTTCGTTGTTTCACATGAATTGTGAAAAAAGCATACATAGAAGTTGTAGATTTTCCCAGACACTTTACCTCACCAAACATTTATATACACTTTTTTTGTTGTTTTGTGGGTTCAAGAGTTTTTAGAGGATTTTTTTGCTTGTTGTTGTTATTTTTAAACTTTGAAACCGGTCTTAAATTTTGTTTTTCGGGCTTTTTGAACTTCAAAAAAGTCGGCCTAGGTTTAGCGAACATTAATTTTGTAATTTTTTGAGGTGTTTATTTTTGTTGGAAATTAGAGCTGTTGTGTGCAAAGTTTTTGAAACAGGCCCGATATCCAATATTCCTCTGAATCGGTCCAAACCTGACTTGGAATTAGGCCGGAGCAGAAAAAATAGGGTCGCAAATCTCAAACACCCGAAATGAAAAATCGAAAATAGGCTCATAAAAACGGAACCTTTTTAGGACCTTTTCTAGGTAAAAATAAGACCGTTCCAGTTCCGAATTCGCGTCAAATTTAGACTCTGCTCCAATTTTTTTAAATTCAACAGTTCTGAATCTCACTTCCACCAGAACCTATATTTCGCTCACTACGGTACCCCCTCCCTTCTAAATCCATTAAGCATCATCATTATCCTGTGAAATGCGACACCCCGATCAATTTACAGCTTAAAACCAACACAATATGGTGGCTCTGTTCACACATGTTCTCCTTTTTTCCCCCTTCTCGTTTACATTTAATAATAACAGAAATAACAATGATGATGATGATGATGATGATGATATCTATATATCCTAGTTTAACACCGTGTTAATTCGACACCCTTTTTTCCACCACCATCACCCCTAATCGACCCGGTCAACAGCTGATGCTCCTCCAAGGTGCTCATGTTGACATATATATCATCATTGTCACACCCAACTTCCGCCAGACATAACTATGTGATATATGTGAATGTAGGATGGAAGCAACGAAAAAAAAAAAGAACTAGGAGGAGATGCTGTGTTATTTTAGCTGCTCACTACACAGGCCCCCCAACCACATGTGTTTAGCACATTTTGGCGGCCAATGGTTATGAGGATGATGATTGATTTTGCTACAGTACCTAATAACAACCTGCAGATCTTACTGTAGTTACAGAGCCAAAATTACTTGGAGGTTTTGTCTAAGAAAATTTTGATTTTTTACAAAAAACCATTCAAATCCAAATTTTGATTTCAAAAAATTTTAAACTTCGAAGCGAAAAATAGGATTCTTAAAATTCAAATTCTAGCGATCTGCAACCGGAAAACGGGAATAAAAAAAAATTTTGCTTGCTGTAAAATTTTTTTTTTTTTTTTTTTATAGCTCAAAAATAGCTTTTGATATTTTCAGATCTGAAAAATGTTTATTTTTGAACCCAATTTTGAGATAATTTTAAAAAATTCTCAAAATTCGAATTTGAACAATAAAAACCCTGATTTCCAAGTTCAGAAAATAGGAATTTTAAATTTGAGAAATTTCAATTTCGAAGATAAAAAAATAGGTTCTAAAAATTGAGTCTCAAAATGTAAATGTGTCTAATTTAAGATTTTATATATCAAAATCAAGCTCTGAAATTAAAGCTCCTAATTTTCATGCTCCCAAAAAGCCCCCTAGAGCTCATTTTCAACTTCCAACATCCTTCAAACCACTATTTCTCAAAATAAGCCAAAGTCCAACCTTCTCACGTCAATTTTTCCCACAATTATCCATGTTTACATCAACTATATATCTTGAACTTTTCCTTTTTGTGTGAGAGTCCCCTTTTTCAAAAATACAAAGTCATCCCAGGTGTCGTCATTCTCACCATGTCCATATGTTAATTGTTTTATGGAGTCACTTAAACAATGAGCACACACATACACACATAGCATATGACTCTTTTTTAATTCCAACCAAGTGTGTGTATATAATGAAGTAGTGTGGTAAAGTAAGTGTTTTGACAACAAAACAAAACAATATTATATTGTTGTTACGCTATATGTATACTAGCGTATTCTGTTGCGTTGTTAATCCTCCAAAGAGCAATAAAAGATAATAAACTTTGGGCGAGTTGCGCAACCGATCCGGTGATGGCCAAGGACTATCAAAAAACCTCTAATGTTATTACAACATCATCCTCATCATCATCATTATTTGGATGAAGATGTTGATGAGGAGGAGATGCCCTTCAAATCTGAGTAGATCATCGCAAGCGATTACGAAACATGACATGAAATTGGTGGTGGGGCGGACGGGCCCCCAACAAGTGGCACAAGGGGGGCTGTTACGGTAGTTTGGTTGAGGTTCTGGACTTTGTGCTCGCACTAGGATTCGATTTTTTTTAATTCTGAACTTTGAAAAACCAAATTTTAAAGTTCAGGCTATTTTTAGCTTTGTGTTCAGAGATGAAACCTTATTTTTGGGCGATCCTGGATTTATCAGGAAACCAAATTCAGTCGTGTTTCAGGCCGATTTTGAGCTTGTTAGAAATAAGATCTAATTTCGGCCCAGAATGTCAAAAAATCCTGATTTTTGAGTTTAGAGGGCTATTTTCAGCACCATGACAGAAAGAATGTTCTGTTTTAGAACAATTTGGCGTATTTCAGGCCTATTCTAGGCATCTAAATTAGGCCCCTCTAGGCTCTTTTTTTCACGACTTGTCCGAGAAAAAGGGCTATTCTAGGACAATCATGGGATTGTCAGAAAGTCTAATTTAGGCCCCTCTAGGCTTGTCCTCTATGTCAGGCATATCAGAAAACTTCTAATCTGCCTAGAGTCTGTTACAGGCCTGTGCTAGACTTGGTAGAAAAACCTTAACTCTAGGCTTGTCATCTTATCTCACAAGGAAATGGTTTTAGGACAATCTGGAGTTTTTAAATGAAACATATGTCATTTTATAGATCTCGAGACGCTGAAAAATATCCCGTTTTCAGTTTTTGCGAAACGCCTCTGAGAAGCTCAAAACTGAGCTCCAAAATTTGAACTGAAAATCTCAATTTTCTCCCTCAAATTACAAGTTAACATCAGACTGGAGGTACTAAAGGGTTCTATGATACGAAAAGAAGCCCTAGACAATCCGTTTTTGACGAATCTGTTCAGCGAACCGTTTCGCAAAAACTGAACACGGCATCTTTCTCAGCGCTCCAAGATCTATTAAATGACATATGTTTCATCAAAAAACTCCAGATTTTCTTCAAATCATCCCCAAAACATCGCCCAGTCATGTTGAAAAAATTATGATTTCCAAGCTTAGCGCTATTTTTACCGAAATGTCAGAGAGAAGAGTATAATTTAGGCCTGTTCTAGACCAATTTCAGGCTTGTCCTCTATCTCAGGCATGTCAGAAATATCTTTATTTGCCTAGGGTCTGTTTCAAGCCTATTCTAGACTTGGCCTATTCAGGCTTCTGACAAGCCTTACCCTCCCCTTTGCACAATTTGGGAAGTCACCCATAAATCAGCCACTAACTCTGCGAAATTCGACCCCGTTGTCCCCTATCTGTCTGTTCTGTATATATCATATACATTTTGTATATACAAAAAACACACCACCATAAACACATGTTTAGATAAACAAATATTCTGCTCCTCTTCCACAACGGATCCTATTATCATCAACACGGGAAAAAAGAGAGGAACACGAGTAGAAAGGTAGGAGAGCAATTTATCAGCCGCGACACGTCTCAACGATCCTAATTCATCACATTTCGACACACAGACAACACAACACAACACGTCGTTTGTGGAACAGGCGCGCGCGAATTGATCCCAACCCCCCTTGCTCCTGTACCAAACACATATCTAACAACATTTTTGAGGATAAATGGGGGAGGGGGGAGCACACCTTTCTCTCCTGCTCTAAGCTTTTTCTATCTTGTCACAATTATCAGCAACCCAACACCTGACGACGATTATTTCAAAGAGTCGCAAGGGAGGTGCGATTTTTGTCACAAACACTGATTATTATTGATATTATTACATACACACGTATTAACATCTCTTGTGTAAGCTGATATGATTTTCTCTATCTCTTGCTTGTGGTCACTTTCTAGGTAGGGACTTTTCAGAAGACTGGGGGACCTGGGAGGCCTCTCCAATAAATCATGTACCTGTCGTCTCGATAAGTTTTTACGACATTTCCCCTCTAGATTCCACCACGAGTCAACAACAACAATGTCAAACTGATTTACGAGCAAATTCATATGGTGTCTAGATTTGTGTATTTAACGACACACAGGCAGATTCCAACGACGATAAGATGAATTATTGTTGGTATATGTTCATATACTACACGTGTTCTTTGTCAGGTTGTTGTGTAGAAAAGTTCGAGCTAAGGTCTACATTAGGGCCACCTTAGGTGTACTTTAGGCCTGCTCCGCCCTATATATCTCGGGTTTTTAGGCTGTTATATTCTCGTCATTTTAGGCTGTTATAAATGAGGTCTGGACCCATTTCGGATATTAAAGCTGTTTTTGGCTTCAAACTTGGTCTAACTTGGCCTGAATTGATGTAAAAAGGCTATATCAAGATTGAAAAGAGCCTAAAGCATGTTTCATATCTTTTCTCGTGCTCAATTCTACCTAATTTGGGTCCAAAGCCTTGTGCAAACTGTGCGGAATTTTCTAAGCCTAAAAGGGTCCAAAACCTTATTCAGGCTGCGCGAAATTTGTTTTGAAACAATCCTTAAAAGTTCCTGAATTCTCTGAAGCCTGGAATTGGCACAAATGTTGATCTACTAAGCCTAAAAGACCGGCTTGTAACTAGTATTTTATTCACCTACAAGTCTGGAAACGTAGCTTAGCTCTTTTTTCGTGCTCAATACTGTTGCAATGGTCTGAATTTTAAACATGGACTGACCTGTAACTAGGCTGCAATTTCTCATTTGTTTTAATAAGCTAAAAAGGCGCAAATTACAGTACCTAGAAGCCTGAAACGGACCCAATAACATGTCTGATTCGTGACTAATTGCTCCACCAATTTTGAAAAATCCACTTAAACCAAACACCCCCTCCCCTTCAATTTACCACGCTTAATTAACCAGTCAAGAAGAATGAGAATCAGGGCTCCATCTCTAATTATCCGTCTTGTTTTGACACCGCGTAGATTCAAGAAGAATGTGCATGCATGTGTGTTTGCTCACAATTCTGTTCAAAAATGCCGGAAAACAACCGAGAGGCGCTTGCTCGCGCGCGAAAAGATTTCGACAAGTGATACGTATTTTGCCCAATGTTCACGCCGTTATACATGTGTCAACCTGCCTGCCTTTGCTTGAAAAAGATCAAAAAATATGATAGGAGCAGGGGCGCGGTGGCGGCGGCGGCTCTTTTTCGCGCAATGATATATTACGTGCTCCACACACGAGTGTGTGTGGTTTTGTGTAATAATTTGTAATGTTTTTTTTCGCTTATTGGATCCAATTATTCTTCCAACTCGTTCATTTTCTGTGTGTTTCTTTTACGACTTTTTAGGCCAAAATTCCCCCTCGGAATCCAGTCATTTTTCCCGTTTGACTACATTAATTCGCCTAATCCTCTTTTTTCACCGAATCCAGAATCTCATCCAGGATCTTTCCTACCTCTTCACATCTCACCTCCCAAGGTCTTCTTTAATCCCCCCCCCCCAAACATCTTAAGAAGATACGAATTTTTGCCTCTTACAAGGGGTTCAAAAACTTGCCAACATCTACATAATCCGATAATTATAACTGTCTTTATATGTATTTTCGGGTGAGGTCGGTCAACTATACATCTAGGTTAAACCAAGGTATCATAGTACAAACAGCTGATAAAATAGAGCCTACCGCCGTCAAGCACCTAATTAACACTTGAGTAGTATAAACAGTATCATAATAAAAATGGACAGGTGCTCTTTAGCTCTCTGACCACTCAAAAACACCAAACAAGTTGCACCCTTTTCTCTTTTTGTCACAAAAATATACCGCTACGACTTGTGTTGTGTGTGTCTATGTAATCGAGAAGCAATTTCCTTTTCTCGCTCGCGTCGATGATGAAGAAGGGCATATGTTTTCGCAAATTAATGTTTTTCGAGCCTCATTTGCATTTTTCAATGCCCCCTGTTGAAATTCTTCCATGTGCGTTTATTTACATAAGAATGTTAGGAAAAACCGCGCACAAAATTAAATGAGAAAGAAAGTGTTTTGTGGCTTGGGGCGTTTCTTGTCCGAGAGAAGTACGTATTCTGTCTGGGAGAAGTGCAACGATTGATTTTCGAAGAAATCTTATCCAAAAGAACTACAAACTACTACACAAACTATATTTTTTGGAAATCTTGTCCAGAAATTTTTGACTTTAAAATCTTGTCCACGAGAACTACACAGGTTTTTCTCAATTAAAAATCTAGTTCACGAGAACTACAAAATTTAGATCTTCAGGAAATATTTTCCACAAGAACTACACAGGGTTTTTTTACTGAAAAAAACTTGTCCAAGTGAACTACACGAATTTTGTTTATATTTATCTTGTCCCAGAGAACTACACACCTTTTTTGACTGAAAATACTTGTCCACAAGAACTACACGAATTATTTTTGATGAAAGTATTGTCCGTGAGAATTACACAGATTTTCTGACTGAAAAAACTTGTCCAAAAGAACTTCGTACTCTTTCCACGTTAAATTTCGGTACAAGACTCTGATAACTGTCCCTTTTCCATAGTTCCTCCAAAAAAGTTTGGTGAACGGTTCCGAGGTAAAAACCCCATAAATCTCAATCCTAGAATCAGATAAAATCGTAGAAGAATGTCCAAATTAGGAAGGATAAGAAAAGACATAAAATATTATGTAAACGGTGATATAATAACAATCTATCCCCTACTACTACTACCTATCTAACTTGTTGTCCACAAAAAGACCTTGATATTTATTCTCTCTTAACCTGCTATGATGTTTGGCAGGGCAAAAAAAAATTGTGAAGTGGGGGGGCCGGGTGAAAAACTGTGTTCAAACACTTGACAATCCGTGTTAACGATATGTTTGTCACCGTGTATGATATGATATTTCTGCTCATTTTCAAGTAGTGTGTAAATTTTACTTTTTGGTGTTTGAGTTTGTGTGTATATCAATAACAAAAACATGTTGTGTGCCAAAAAAAAAACCATTTTTCACACATTTTTGGGCCGGGTCAGGTGGGGGCGCGAATGTGAAACAATACAAGTTTATAATGACTTTGACACCTTGGTGATTGTTGGCGTGGGTTTGGTGAGAACATGTGTTTGCATGGGACAAAAAGGGTGAACGTGTACTTTTTATCTTCCCGTAAATTTGGCACCTTCTTGGGAACCTAGTTTGGGGTAAACGCATCTGAATATTCTGATTTTAATTTCAACTTTTTTGTGGTAAAAATTCAAGCTGATAAAATTTTGAAACGTGAACTTTTGATGCCAAATTTTACAAAAGCTTGGTTTTTACAATAACTTTCAGCTCTAGATTCTTAATCCAGTATTTTTCCAAAGAAAAATTAGGCTCCAAAAACTGAACTCTGGTTTTTTTGGTTCAAAATTTCAACACTTGATTTTATGGCGGAAAAACCTAAGTTTTAAAATTGAAAATTTCTGTTTTGAGCATAAATTCTTTAGGCCTGTTTTTTCAACCTGGATTTCAGTGGAGCCAAAATCAAAAACTGAAATTTCAGTTTTTAGTGATGAAGCTCCACATTTGGACAAGAAAATCCCAGCTGCAAAGTCGCATTTCTTGAGCTCACAACTTTCAAACCTGAAAAATTGAAACTTGGCTTCAAAAATTGAACTTTTTGGTGCTTAAAATCCTCATATTGCTCATAGACGTTTTGAACATGAAAATCCTAGTTTTCAGCACAATCCTTAATTTTTTGAGGCTGAATCCAGATTTTTAAAATTTCATTTTTGAGCCCCGAATTTTCAAAACTACATTTTTGGCTCAAACTATTAAGCTTCCGCTTCCAAAACCACAGCTCTTAGCCCAAGCTCTTCCCTCTCGCGCACCCCCATCCATCCGCCAGAGCTCCTCCCCTTTCCATGTATACATTTCACCTACAGTACTACGACTACCTCCACACATTTAGTCAAAAACCCATGTCAAACAATGTGTCTCCTCCTTCCCTTTCGCCTCCTTCCCTCATTCGAAACTCCGCCCCCCTTCATTTTGTGGCTCGTCTCTTCATCATCATCATTTTTTGCCTCCTCCTCCTCCTTTCTTTTTGATTATTTCTTGGTGTAGTAGATACATACATGTTACCCAAAAACGGCTTGTTAAACTGACCATGTTAACAACATTTTACACAACACAACACTATTTTTGTCCATGTGTATGTGTTTGTGTATGTTACAACTTGTAAGTACACAATTATTGTCTTTTTGTTGGGTTGTGTTTAAAGTTTTGTCTCTCGTTCTTCTTTTTCTCTCTGCCATTAATATAATAATAATAATGACAGTCCAATTTGAACATTTTTCATTATTTTTTTGTGTAATATTTTGGTCATTTTTGCCTTGTTATGTTATTTTTTCTCTGTCTTGTTAGCAGCATTTTTTACACTTTTCCGTAATGTCTATTGTCTCAGTGACCAGTGTCGAGACTCGATGTCTATTGTTCGAGAAGTTCCCTAATTAGGCAACTTGGGCAGTTCTGAACTTTTAGCATTTCCGGGTACTAAATTTCGTAGGTTAATTTTCAGAGTTGAATTGAGCCTAATTTTTTATTTGTGAGCTGAAAAATTTGAAAATTGAGATCTAGAGCTCAGAGCCACCACAACTTTTCCACATTTTGAGAGCTTCAGAAAATAAAAATTAGAATTCTGAAGTTACAGAGTTTTTAAGTCAAATTTTGAATATTTTAGGGGGTAAAAACAAGTGCTCTAAGCTCTTAGAGCTTTAGAAGTCTTTTTTAGAGCTTCTCAATCCCAGATACAATTCTGAAGACTATCTAAATTTCAGAATAAGCTTACTTGAAAGTGATAAAGTTTCAGACTTCACCTAGGCTTCTGGAGTAAGTTATTGAATCCTAGATATATTTCAAGTTTCTGAAAAATATCACTGAATTTTAATCGAAAATCTCAGGTTTCAGAATTTCAGTTCGAATTTGAAAATATTCTTAGTTTCAGCTCAATCTTCTCATTTTGAGCTCAAGAGGCTCCAGAATTCTAAGTTCTTCTAGTCTTCAGAACTTTTGCCTCGAATCACAGGACCTACTTTTTAGTTTCAGCTAGATATTTTAATTTTGAGCTCAACAGACTTCAGATTTCTAAGTTCTTCTGGGCTTCAAAAATTTTAACCTAATATAAGCAGAAAACCAGGGCCTTTTGAATCTTGATTTTCAAGCTTCATAATCTCGTTTTAGTCTAAAAAAAAAGTAACATGGATACCATTTTTGAGCACAAATGGCTGCAGAAGTCTAAATCAGGCTTCAGAAGCATGTTCTAAAAATAAAAGTTCAACAGCTAAGGTCAGGTTCTTCCAAGACTTCCCATTTCCCACGCACCCTGTTAAATCTTCCCACGGGCAACCCACCCACACTTCCCACGTCCCAACCCCAAACAAAGCCATGTTCAACATCATTATCCCATTAATCACACCGTAGTGTGACACACACACACAGGCTCATAGCTTTCCACAAGCCCCGCCCCTTTCCTCCACTCCAATTGGTCGACAAGTGGGCGGTGCTTTGGGGTTTCTCTTTCCTCCGTGTGTTCTTCATCATTTTGCTTGCTGCTCTACAAGCAAACAACAACAACAATATATGTTCTTATGTGTTCTACAACCATCTCCTTATCATTTATCCAAGAACCGTCTCACAGCGGTTTTTTCTACTTGTCTCTTTGCCGTGTGTGCCGCCCCTCCTCTTCATCATTATCAATTCTCTCCTTCTTTTTTCTCCACACATGTTATCTTGCTCTTTTTTGTCTCTTCTTTTTTCTTCTTCTTCATCGTGTTCGTTTAATTTATAGCTGTTCTGACGCCTTTTTGTTTATGCTGATAACCGCAAAAAAAATTAATTTTATCGCTTTTTTCAGAGAGAGAACGCCCGTTCCACAATTTCTAGTTCGTCTTATTTTTGTTGTTGTTGTTTCGAGGCGAGGATTCTTCGACATTTTTCTAGTTGCAAATGATGGCTTTCAATCCAGCGGTCGCTTTTAATCCGGTTAGTTTTTGGGGATCTTTTTTAGGGATTTTTTTGGAGGATCAAACCAGAGCTTCAGAATCTAAAAGGGTTTATGAAATCGTCTTGAATGTGCTCTGATACCTTCATAGTAGTTTTAAAATTTATCCTGGAGATTCTGAATTTCTAAAACTGGCTCCAAACTTCAGAGGCTGAAATTTATAGCGGATATTGAAAACTTTGGTACCTTTCTGAATTTTTTGAAGACATTCTGAATCAATTCTGAAACCCTTCTTTTGTGGATTCTGAACTTCTAAAGGAATTCAGAGAACATCTGAATTATTTTCAAACTATAACATAAAAACCTTCTGGAGTCCTCTATTTTAGAACATTTCCAAAAGATTCTGGGATCTTCTGAAGCTCTTATAGGAACTTAGGGAACACTTTTTGAATTCTGAAGGGTTTCTGGAGCCATTTTTGAGCTTCACAGGTTATTAGGAGCTTGAGCAGCCATGTTCAGACTTTTGAAGCTTCAGAATTTCTCTCTGGATCCTCAACATTCCTCAAATTTCCAGCTTCTCACCCCTTCCGCCACCATCAAATCGGACAACCCATCACCATCCGCTGGCTCCAACGCCACACCCACCACCACAACACCAACAGCCGGCGCCCCTTCCGCCCAAGGCCTCCCACCATCCGACCCACTCCGCTTCCTGGCCGCCAGCAATCCACTCCTTCAACAATTCCAAATGCCACCACAAGCGATGATGATGCAAGCGTTGGCCGCGCAGGCGGCTCAAGCACAAGCCTCCGGGCTCGGATTCCCCGTCGTCTTTCCACCCGGCATGGGACCGGTGAGTTATTGTTTTTTTTTTCTTATCTCAAAGGAACCTATCTGATATCTACCTCCTTTTCGGAGGGTCGATAGGTTCCTCCAAAAAGAGGGAAAAGGGTCCCCAGCAGCGATAATCCCCCGCGACACAGCCAAAAACAACTTCCAACCAACACATATGGGCGTATACGGTAGTTTCGGCCGGTCGGTCGGCGTGTTGATTTAACGCCAAAATTAAATAACACCGATTTGATACATTGGTTGTGTATATGTCTGTTGTCGTGTGTGTTGTATCTATCTTTTTTTCATATAGATAGAAATTTATAATATAATAACAACATTTGGTAAAACAATCATTGTTGTGTTGTGTCCTTGGGAGACGTGTCGGGATGATAGATAACACCGGATTTTTGCAACAAAAAATTGACAGTTTTAAGGGCTTCTGGGGTTCGTCTAGACCCGTCTAGGCCTCAAAGTGGACTCGGACAGTGAGAAATGAACCCCTAGGCGGGCCCCGGTTAGATTTCAGGATTCCATAGTTTTCACCATAGGACTTTGCAGCGAGAAAATTTTAAGAATTAAATGAATTTCAGAAATTTAACCTATCTAGGTAGCTCAAAATTGTTCAGAGTTTTGAAAGTTTTACAGTTAAATTCAAGAATTCAGGGTTTTTAAGAGCAGTATTCTCGAATCAAGAAGCTTTCTTTTGTTTAAATTCTGAATTTTTTAAATTTCAATGAAGATTTTAAATCTTAGGATCTTAAAATCAGTCTACTTGATGAAATTCTTTTTCATTTTTTTTCAAAATTCTGATTTTGAAAGCCAGGGTTTTAAATTTTCGGGATTCGGATTTCAAAAAGTTTCAGAATTGAGACAGTTTCCATATCTCAAACTTCAGAATCCTAGAAGCGTTTGAAACTTTAAAAAAAATTGCAACTTCGGTAGCTTAAAATTTAGACATCTGGATTTTCAGAGAATCTTCAAGTTTTTTGTTTCGAAATTCTGATTCTGGAGATGAAAACTCCTAAATATGCTAATTTTAGTACTCTCTCGGTCTCCCGGGCCACCCTAAACCCCCTAATTCATCTTCCTAACTACCTAATTTTCAGGATTTCAAGCCCGAAATGCTCATGCAACACGGCCCAATGCCAGTTCTCATGGACAACGCCCATTTCTATCACCCCTACTCGCTGGAAGGGATGAAGAAGCGCAACGCCACCAAAGAAGCCACCGAGCCCCTCAAAGCCTGGCTCCGCGCACACCAAAAGAACCCCTATCCAACAAAAGGTGACAAAGTGCTACTCGCCATGCAAACACGTATGACACTAACACAGGTATGTATATTTTTCGAAGAGCTCTTCGTCCCATTATTGCTCTTTTTCATGCTCCCGCAGTTTTATTGCTACTTACTAATTAGTGTAGTACACTTGGGAAACTATTTTTCGCGCCAAAAACCGCACCCAACAGTGTGTCCGGGGGGCACAAAACGACCTTCCATTGTCTAGCAAAGAAAAAAAAATCGACAGTAATCGTATTTAATCGTATCATTTTCTCTCGCAATGTTTATGTTTGACCATCAACATAACATAGTGACAAAAAAAGGTAAAATGATGATGATGATGATGATGAAGAAGAGAATGAAGATGGTTGGGCGAGATAAACACACACACACAAAGTGTTAATTAATGTGTTTCTTCGAATTTCATTTCGATTGTGACAAGTAGTTTCGATTTGAAAAAAAAACCAAATAGGGCGCCAAAAAAAGAGAGAAAGAGGAGGAGGAAACTTTTGAGTTTGATTGAAAAAAAAAACTTTAGGGAGAAATTTTGAACATATCCTCTGAAATTATAGATTTTCAGACAACCTATGTAGGTCTGAAAATGAGAAGTTTCATGATTTTATAAATGTTTCCTGATTTGAAGCTTTGAAACTTTTCAAGCTGAAACTTCTCTTTTTTTCAAAATTTTTTGAAAATCTGGAGTTTTTCAACTTTCAGAATCGTGGTGTTTTAAAATTGCAAATTCCTTAAATGAAATGTGCCCAAAATCCATATTTTAAAGCCCGAAATTAAAGTTTTCACTTCTAAAATACAATTTTCTACAAATCTGAAAATCCTGAATTTTTGTCAATTTCAAGCCCTAATTAGTTTTTTTTGTTGAAAATGTACTTTTTTGGGTCCAAAATTGGAAATTTAAAAAAATTCGAACAATAAAGAACTTCGAAAATGTACATTTCGAGCAGCTAAATAACTCTAAACTAGGATTCTACACTCCTCAAAATCTCTAATTTCGGCTTTTTGAATCTGAAAATGACATCTGACTCTAAATCTCCAATTTTTAGGTCTCCACCTGGTTCGCAAATGCTCGCCGTCGTCTGAAGAAGGAGAACAAAATGACATGGTCACCCCAAAATCGGCGCGGCGATTGCGACGACGACGACTTCGACAACGACGACGACGATCTCAACCGCCCATCCAGCTCCACCTCGATCGTCTCCTCCGACCGCGCCAAGGACGACATGATCTTCAAACTGGGCGCTAGCGGAAAGCAGGATGGCGCAAGCCCGACACCATCCGGTGGCAGCTCCGACGACTTGCTCACCCCGAAGAAGCCAAAGATTTGGTGTATCGCCGATGTGGCGTCAGAGGATAGTGACGTGAAGAAGGTGAGTATATTACAACAAAATTGTCGAAAAACAGACCGGCACAAAATAAACATTATTATTAAAACCATATACTTTTATCGCTTGTCAAACACAATTTTAAACACTGATGATTCAGACAACAAACAGAACAGACAAAATGGAGCCGACAAAAAAGTAATTTCGTACATATATACATAGATACATTTTTCAGGACTCATCCCCATCATCCGACGAGAGTGCCGTGTCCAATTTGCTCAACGAAGCTCAGCAAAGGCAAAAATCAATGCAGGAGCAGATTATGTCATTCGCGCGCAACTATCCAAACTTCATGACGTCAATGCAAATGGTGAACCCGGCTATCGCGAACATGATGTTCAACCCGATGCAGTTTATGGCACAAATGAATATGCATCAACAGCATGCACAAGCGCAACGCGCTGCAGCGGCTGCCGCCGGGGCGAATCCGCCACAATCTCAAGGTGAATTTTGAGTCCTTTTACTGTAACTAATTAATATACTAGCGGTTGTCATATGTTCATTCTTCATTTTATAAACTAATATAAGTATAGTCTAGTTGTAAGGTTATTTTCTGGGTTCATTTCTGAATCCTGACTGAAAACTAGGTTTCTGAAATTCTAGGAACTCATTTAATCGAATTATCTGAAACTTGGAATACTCTGGGCTTGAAAAAAGGTCTGAAAATCTAAATATTTAGAATTTTTGCTGTAGCTTAACTTATAACATTTTGAACAAGACCTTCATTTTCAGACCAAATATCTGAAATTTAACTCTTAAAATCAAAAATTTCAGATTTTCTGGAATTTCGAGAAGCTGAATTTATAGAATTCTGAGCAATAGCTTTATTTTTGGCTAAAATTCCACTAGAAACCTGAATCTTGCCTTAAAAATTCAATTTCCGGGGCGATTTCAGACTATTTTTTCTGAAATTAAGAACATTTTCAGTGCCTGAAAATCTGAAATCACAAATTTTCTGGAATTTTAAACAACTGAAACTAAATTCATAGAATTTTGAGCACTATGTGCATTTTTGGCCAACATTCCAGCTCCGAATGACTAAAAACCTGAATTTAAGTCTAAAAATTTGACTTCAGGGGATTTTCAGACAAATTATCTCTAAATTAGGTCATTTTTCCGAAAAAAGGTCTGAAAATGTCTCTAGAGATTCAAAAACCCAATTTTTAACTTTCAGAGACTGAAAACTCCTGAAAATCTAATTTTCTTGCACTTTGACCCACTATACTTCTGAGCTCAAAAATCCGAAATTCCTAATTTTCTCAACAACAAAAAACATGTTGCGGGCTCAAAAGCGCATTTCAACGAATTCTTATCAAATTGACGTTCAAAGCGGGTTTAGCAACATTAAACTCAACCAATTCGACAAGTTAAGCCGATTCCCTCCAAACTTTTTTTGTTCACTGATAGTAGTACACGATAGATAGGTGTTCAACGACATGTCAATGTTATATTTTGACAGCTTCGTCTTTCATGTGATGATTTATTATAGAAAAAAAAGGGGAATAGGGGCATAGTGCGGTTCCCAGGCACACAAAAAATGACCTGGCTTGGATTAGTTTTAATACACCCCTTAAAGGGTGGAGGGACAGTGTTCTTAGAAATGATTAATCACCTCGTTCCTCTATACACTTTTTCTAAAATGTTCACTTTTGAATCTGAATTTTTACAGGTCTCCAATCCGAAGAATCTGGCACCACCCCAACATCCGAAGCATCACCAGCTCAGTCACCAAAGGCGCCCACCATTTCGCCAGCTCCACGAACCGCCACTCCGGCATACTAGGAAGAGCCCCCATTTGTTGTTGCTCCAAATTTTAGGATTTTTCTCACATTTTTTCACATAGGCGGGTCATTTTCTTCTCTTTATTTTTTGTGGTCTCTTTTTTTCACTCCTTTACCATGTACAGTATTCCTCTTCCAAACACACCCATAACTTTTCGGTTCCTTTTCATCAATCAATCATCCCAAAATATCTCAAGCAAGTGCATAAAACATGACTTTTCAATTCAATTTCACCCCATAATTCCCTAGTTATTGAGCTTTTTCCCCCCAATTTAATTCTCGGTTTTTTGTCGGAAAATTTTTTCTATTTAATTCTTTACTTGTTAGTGATATGTATTTTCTATATTTTTTGAAAAATGAAATAATCTAATTCAACTTTGTCTTATTTTTGGTTTCAAGACAAAAAAAATCATACCTGTTAAGATAGGCAGAAGACGTATTGGCGTAGATTGGCGCAGATTGGCGAAGCTTTCTGAAAAACTTGATTTTTCGCTTCAGAAATTTAAAAAAAACGTGTGATCTAGTCAGGATATTCATAGAGGTCCAAATATTTGAATTTTTAGGAAGAAAATTTCCAGAATTCAGGTTTTATATTTTTAAAAATCGAAAATGTAGAATTTTGCTGATTTTATAGAACTTATAATTTTTATAGAAAGTGCTTCGAGGATCATATTCTCAAAAATCGAACTATAACAAACGCTGAATTTTCAGGCTGGAAACTCTAATGACTACAGAATAAGAATTTTCAGTAAATAACTCACTGTTTGCAGAGGGAAAGTTTATATTTTATGTAAGCATTATTTCATTTTTTTATTATTTCGGAGTCAAAGCTTAAATTTTTAATCCAAAAAACGCGCATGTAGATTTTCGAAATTATATGTTCGGTTCTGAGCTTTTACCATTAGAGAATGCCGGTTCTCAGGCCTGGGAAAATTCAGTGTAAAATCCACTTGCGATTTATTCTGCTTGAAATCCAAAAACTCAAGTTAAATTGTTTCATTTGAGCCGAATTGTTTTTTTTTGAATCATAATTTCAGTGTCACATTTTTACTTTCTCCAACCTAACTTTTTTTGAACTAAAAAAAATTCTGACTGAAAACTTGACTGAAAACTTCACAATGATAACATTTTTTTTCACCCTTAGCCCTCATTTCAACTCAAAATTCTCAAAAATTAACATTTTTTTCAGTTTTGAAAAATGCGAAACTCAAAAAATTCACTTGAAAATTCTTCGATTTAAAAAATCATTTTAAAATTTCAAAATAGGAGCCTTTCGAAATTTTGAATTTCACAACACATCACTATGAATTTTTTCTTTTATATATTTTTTTATATCTTATTTTTCGAGTCAAAAAGTCAACCAGATTTCCGTCAAAAGTTCACTTTACAAAAAATACCCCTTCTAATTGCGCAACTTTTCCACTTCTCATTGAGTAACAATTTGACGAGCAGAGGTTATTTCCTGTCTAACAGGCTGGTCGTAAACTTTGCGTAATCCCTCATCAATTTGACAACTCGAAACAGTTGCTCTGGTTATTCCTAATTATCAAGTCAAAAAAAACTTGGATATTTTCGGGGAGGGAACTGCTAATCTTCTCCGGGAGAACTACTTCTCCAGAAACACAAAAATAAATGTTGCGAGGCGTTTACAACACCCCCAGATTACTGTAAATAGTGACATACTTGCAATAGTAGTTTACAACCAGCTAATTACTAGTAATACCTTTTCTAAAAGGCCAATAAAGACATTGTTCGAAAGGAATTCGCTTTTTTTCCAGGGCAAGAAATATGACTGGAGGGGTTTTGAGTATAAACTTCAAGGATTTTCTGAGAATTATCACCCTGAAAAATGGTTTTGATAATCGAAAGTGTTGAGCAAGACGCTTTCGAATTGAAATTTGATTCTGAAATCTAAGAAAAACCTGGTTGAAAAAACTAGAGCTTTTGGATTTTGAGCACAATTTCAGAGCTCTTTTTCTTTCATTTTTGAAAAGATACTTTTATTCTGATGAAAATTTTTCTTCTCACACCAATTTTTAATTTTCTAGTTAATCAAAAAGGATGAGATATTTCTAAAAAAAAACGTGAAGGTTTCACTATTCAATTTTCGAAAATATTAGTTGCAATATTTTCAGATACTCAATATTGACTGAAAATTTTATATCTAGAACTTATACCTATATTTTCCTTCAAGTCCCTTCAATATTATTTTTAGGTTAAAACCCGCAGTGAAAATATGGTTCTTTGTCCCCTATTTTATGTCAAACAACTACTCCCGCCATTATCTCAGTAAAAATGTGCCAAAAAGGATTAGCACCAGCGAACCATGTCAAATACTGGACCACGCTAGTCTCGTTTTCACCCCATTTTATACTACGCATTTGTTTTTCCTGCACTTTTGTTATTTTTTGTATTTCTTGAGCTCTATGTTCAATTTTCAGAAGCAAGAATATGTCTGACAAAATTCCCCAAGAACGCACGGAATCGCCAATTATAGAATCTGGTGAAGTAAGTTTTATGAATTTTAAAAGTTTTGGGAAAAAATGTGCAATTTCGGTTAAAAATTGATTTTAAGGATGTTGAACTTGAGCACACCTAGCTTTTGAAGTAAATTGGTTTGTTATTTTTTTTCGAAGCTTCAATTCATTTATTTAACTTTAAGAAAAACTCTAACATTTATATTATTAGCAAGTTTTACCGGTTTCAGACGGAAATTTTGTTTATAATGTTTAGCAAAACTTGAGGGTAAACTATTGAAGAATTTAAGTTCAACTTTTACCTAAAAATGTGATAATAAATATTTTTATCAGATCGATTTTAGAGAAATGAATGTCTCATAGTCAGGTTTAAGATTTATCAAATGAAAATTAACTTCGACTTCTCATCTTCCACGCTTTCAGAATTCACCAATGGACGCCACTGAGCAATACGCGTCATATTTATTCAAAGAAGCGCAGCGTTCTCAATTTGCGCTGGATCAGCACATGGGAGGGATTGCTCAACACGATCCGCGCATTCTTGATTTTATGGTTAAAGTGAACCCGGCACTATCTAGGTTTATTTTTAATCCATTCCTATTTTTGATGGAAGCTATAGAGCAACAGCGGAATAGAGCAGAAAGTGAACGCGAAAGAGGATCGACATCTAGCTGATAAGCTGATAAATTTTATTGTGATTTTCAAACTTAATTATAGTTCCCGGTTAATCCCTTTTCATTATTATTTTTTAAATAAAAATACATCTCAATGTTTGTTATTTTTTTATATATAAAAATCGTACCTGCCTATATAGGCGAAATTTGTGATTTTTGTTGAATTGGTGGTCCGACTTCTGAAAAAAAAAACACTTTTTCGAAGAAAAAATAGAGAGTCTGTTAAAATAGAAGGTTAGCGTTGAGAAAAATAAAAAACACTAATCTTTTCCGAGAGAAATACACAAAACCAAAGTCGTTTCAAGATATTTGCCCGAATACGTTTGTTCCTTTACTTTTTCTTTTTGTTTATTTTCCACTTTTCACTTTTTTTGCCAATAAAATCGTGCTCAGAAGTTTGAAATGTATCAGATTCTAGTAATAGTGATTATAGTCACTACGTGAATGTTTTTAAATTTTTATTTCCCCTGCTTCATTCAACACAATCAAATATTTTTCCAGGAATGGAAATTCTTCGAGTCATTTCGGTACGTCTTATCACTATCTTGTTTACCAATCGAACAAACAAGATAAGAATCTATTTTACCTAATTTTTTATATTTTTTATAGACTGCAGAAATGTTGAAAGAAGACAACTTTGAAGAAAGGTATTTTTAATTGAATCTTCTATTTAAAAAAAAAATTATTTTCAGCGCTGAGCACGAAATTGCTGAAAATACCGAAGAAGATTCTGATGAAAACTTAGAAGATCAAATTCGAAAAGAGTTGGAGAACACGAAAGAACATGAAGAGGAAGACGACGATGCGCCATCGCAGGAGAATAGCTTTGGAGAATATTTGGTGCAGGAAGCCGAGGAGAAAAGTGAGTTTTTAAAAGTAGACATTCTTAAAAATACAAATTTAAAGTTATCAATAAAAATAACAGTTTTTAAATTCAAATTTTTATAAAAATTAGAAAAGTTTAATAAAACTCAACTTTGTTAACGATTTGTGGCAAAATGAAAAAAAAATCTTAAAAATCGAAATCCAAACTGAACATTCAAACAAAAGTGTCCGTCCTTTTATGAATAATTTCCAACATTGCCAAAAATAAATAATACTGGCTAATTTTTCTCAAAACAGTTAGTAAATTGACATTTTCATCTGAATTTCTCACTAAAAAATTCATCATTTAGAAAACCAAAACTTTATCTTTAAAAAAAGAGTTTGAAACCCTAATTACACATTTTCTTGTAAGCCGGTTCACAAAAGTTCCAAAAATTTCACAATGCCCCTATAGTTTTTGCTCAAAAAGTGTAAAATTCACAAATAATCTACAGCGAACCTTTAACATTCACAAAAAACCAAAAATCGACCTCAAAGTTTGTCTAAACTTCTTAAAATTTATCTCGAAATCTACGTTTTTCAACTTCGAAACAATAAAGATAACTTTAAAATGTGAAAAATGTCCCACACAATTCGAATAAATTAGTTTCTTTATTTTAGTGCTCGTTGAAAAAAAAATTGAGCTCAATGATTATTCGGGAAAAAAAGGTTCCAAAAGCCAACGTTTTCGGTATTGTTCAATTTGAAAAAAAAAACAAGATCCAAATTACCTTCGTACAAAATGTTGAACAAAGCTCCAAGAATTTCCTCATAAAAATTTATGAAGTAATTTTTTTCAACTGAACAACTCCAGAAAAACGCTCAAAATAGGTAGAATATCGTAAATAGTATTTTTAAAAGGTCATATAGTCTATCAGGAATAGCCGAAAATTACACGTTCTTTCGTTTCGAAACGTCGCGGTTTCGAAACGTCGCGGTTTCGAAACGTCGCAGTTTCGAAACGTCACGGTTTCGAAACGTCACGGTTTCATAACGTTTTATTTAAAACAAATTCCCCAATTAGAGCTTCAAACAAAAATAGCCCTCAATTCTTCCAGAACTCTCTGCCCAATCTTCACGCCAACCATCCCCAAATCCTCAAAGCCCCGAAAACTTCACCGAAACCCTTCTCAACTCTGCATCGGCTCATTATCATCGGATAATCAAAGACGAGACCGGCTCAATCCGAAAAGTTTCTCAATTTTCAGCAAAGTAAGTGGACGAAACCCTGAAACTTTCCCTAAATCCCACAAATTTCCAGATTCCTCTCAATTCTCCTCATCGCCATTCTTCTCTACATTTCGCTCGTGGCCGAAATCAGCGTCAAATTTTTGCCAACTCGTTTCGAACCCTGGATTCGTCAAATCGTACCAAGACCCGAAAAAATTACGAAAAATCACGACTATTCAAATTAACATGGTTTATTTGGCATTGATGTACATCAGAAAAAGGAAATTTTATTTTACGATAAAACGGTGGCGATTATTTAGACAAAACAAAAGAAAAATTGGGGAGGAGAATGGACTTTTTGTATTTTTTATTTGTTATGATGAAAAATCCAAGGGGTGGGATTTTGCGCATGAAACAGGGGCTTTTTTTTTTTGGTGATGACGACGAATTTAATCCTCGCACCAGGCGTTTTCTTTGCGGATTTGTTCTTCTTCCTCTGGAGTGAAATCGTTCTTGATGTTGAAAGTACGACGGATCTCTTCTGGCGATTTGCCCTGGAAAACAAGAACATTTAGGTTTTGTGGAGAAAGTAAGAATTTTTCTAGGATTTATGATGAATGTTTCTGAAATCAGAGAATCACAGAGCTCTGAGGATTTTTCTCCATTTTAACCCAAGGTTGCACCATTAGTAGTTTCAGCACTGTGATAAGCTGCTGATTTTTTAGGTGAAATTCGGTTGAACTTTGATTCTGTATTGGAAAAAAACTCAGCGCTTTTCAATTTTCTTCGAATTTTTCGCTTTCACTAGCTTTTTTTCGATGATTTCAGATCTAGTTCTAATATTTTTTGTTTTAAATGCTCACCTTGATCATGTTGGCGACGCTTTTGCATGTGACATCAAGAAGGCTTTTGATGTCCAAATAATTGGCGGCCAAGATCAACTCGAAGAGAGTTCCTTGGTCGACCTTCAAGAATTCGACATCCCAGCTTGTGATGTCGTCGGTTCTCTTCTCGCGGCTGTCCGAATCGTCGGTCATGATCGGATCGTCGACGTGATGTTGACAGTAGAGGATGACCTTCTTGAGAATGGCCGCAGTGACATTTTGAACTGGGATGGCTTCAGCGGATTCTTCTTGGTCGTCCAATCCGAGATCTTGGAGTAAGGTGTTGATGGTATTCGATTGGCGAATAACATTTCTTCCAACCTGAAAACATAAGAGTTTCAATTTTGAATCTATCGCTGAACTTTTTAATTTCTAGTCTCAAATTTTCAAGTTGTTCGTCTATATACCGTATCTCCTTTTTTTATATTTTTCCGAAAATTGTAGTTCTGTTTGGAAAATGTAGTATGGCACGCGACGCGTACGCATCGCGAGCGTTCAAAAATGTAGTATCGTTATTTGTCGAAAACACGCACGCGACGCGCACACTGACATCATGGGCCATGGACTACAATTTTTCACATCTGTTCTTCAAAAATCTAAGTTTCGTCATTTTGACGATGGCTAAAATAATGTATGCGACTGAAAACTGTTAATATTTCCAGGGAATTCTCTGAATTTTCTTCTAAAAAGATTATACACAAGATTTTCTACTATGTTAACTTTTTTCCTATGACTTCTGGTGCGTGTGTACACGTCGCGTGGTTGTTTTTGATATTCTTTCGAGAAATGTAGTATCGCACGCGACGCGTACGCATCGTGTGCGTCTAAAAATGTAGTAGTGTTTTGTCGAAAACATGCACACCGACATCATGGGAAATCTATTCCTATTGTTCCCATCTGTTCACCAAAACTTTTGTCATTGTCATCGTGACGGGGAATAGAATCATAAATGCGACTGAAAATAGTTGAAATTTCCAGGGAATTCCCTTAATTTGCATCTAAAAGCCTAATTTGTCGGCAGTTTCACTGATCGTTTTTTGAGCGTAGAAGTCGTATTTTATCCATTTTTCAACCTGCGAAAATTCTGAAGAAAAAACTCACCGAGAAAGTCTCGCCATCCGACGAAAGCAGCTTGATTTGTCTCTCTTGAGCGGCAGGATCGGCCATTTTCGAATCTGTAACAAAAAATCGATAATTTATGCGAAAAAAAACGGACTGAAGAGCGATGTAAACAAGAAAACGCGTGATGAATGAAAATAAATTATAAAAATCAATAATTCTTCGAAAAACACATGATGTGTACTTATAACAATAAAATGTATGGAGATAAAAAAAAAAGAACTTTGAGAAGAGCAGGTCACCAGACCTTGGATAGTCCGGAGAACAATAATAAGAAAAAGGGGCATTCGACTAGAAACACCACAAGACAGAGGGCGGAGCGAGCGACGCAGACGACAAAAAAGTAGTTTTAGAGCGCAGATGCACGATCAACGCTATAATTATAGCAGATGCTCGCGCGCGAACGGTGTGGTTGAGATTAGATAGTATGTATAATACATAGGTAAAAAAAGAGAAGAACTACTTGGCGTCGCTAGGGAACGTTGAAAAAAAAGGAATGTTGTTTGCTGCGAGACGAAAAACAACACATTGGGCCATGATTTTTGGGAGGAGATAGAGAGCGAGCGAATGGGAGGTAGTATAAAAAGTGCTGAAAATGATTCTGAAAATCACTGTAACAATTTGGAGAAAACACGTTATCCTTTTTTTCAGCCAGGTGTTCTGGAATGGAAAAATCGTCTTATCAACAAGTTGTCTTCGAAACAATTTAATAGGATTAATCAGTTATCTGGGATGATTGATGATTCGATATTGAAAAGAAATTGCTGAAAGTGGGAGATAATAGTGAAGGAGGTTTAAAATATGATTTAGGAGACGATTTCATGTTTTCTGAGAACGACCTGAGTGTTTTCAGCACGTCTCGTTCATCTCAGAACTGTTTTGATAGTGGCAAAATGTCGAGAGATGTGTTCCCTGGCAATTATGGAGAAGTGCCAATTTATCGAAAAAGGTGACTATTAAAAGAAATAACAACTTTCGAAGTGAACAGTTGTTCAAAAAACAACTAATCAGCACTCAGGTTGAACTGATATTTTTTAAAATATTATCAAAAAGTAGAATGCTGTTAATTTGCTGATAACACATACAAAAATACGAAAATAAAACTTATCAGAAAGAGTTAAAAGTTCAAAATTACGAAAAGTGGATCATATTTTAATTGAGAACGGCTAGAAGTGAAATTTTCGTTTTTCCTCGATGTTTTGAGCAGCCGCGCTAGATATTTCACAACTGAAAACTTCGGTTTTGCAATGATTCAGCTCCAAAGGAAGCTCCTGGTTTTCTAGGGGTAAATATAGTTTAAAAAATTAGTGAGATAAAAGCCATACTTTTCTAAAATGATATTTTAGCCGAATTAAAAAACAGGAGCTTCTGCTAGTGACACTTTTTTTTTTAATTTCCGCTTGCCTGAGAATTTCGCTGTTTTCGATAAAATTTCAAGTTTTTTTTCCGGCAGGCTGGCAAAAAATGCAAATTTGTCGATAAAAATGGTTATTATGAGAAAATATCGATATTCCTTTTTGAACGATGTTTTACCAAATTAGCAACAGAAATAATGTGAAATTGTTAGCTATAAATTGAAAAAGAAGAAATTGATAAAAAGTACATTTTTCCATGTGACCTTCCGATTTCGCAATCATATAAATTTTTTCAAAAAACTAAATCAGCAACTCCTGAAAGAGGTTTTAGCGATAAGCTTAGTTATCACAAACCTGGCTTTCCTAAGTCTCGAAATAGCAGGTTTAAATCAACTGAAGACAAAAAAAAGTCGAAAAAAACAAAGCAGAAAAAACGAAATGAAAAAATCCAACTATTTCGTCGTATCATGTGGTGTAATGTCCGCAATGCACTATTTCTATTTCGACTACAGTACTCCATGTTTTTATTAAAATTGTAAAAATTCATCAAGTAAAATCAATTATTATATAAATAGCACCGGTATAAATTTAGTAATTCGCAATAGGAAAAGTTTTGTTCGTTGAATGATAAATAAAGACTATTTACAGCTCAAAATCTAAGAAAAAGAAAAGAAAAAACAGTTAGAGATCATACATATCGCAGAGGGAGCAAAGAAAGAAAAGAAGAATTAGGCTTATGATGCGTAAATTTCGGGTTCGGCAAGAGGCGCCTGGGGTAGAAGTCGATAACCGGGCGCATTTGTGGTGTAACGTGGTGGATTTTGGTGCTGATAATGATTGGTAGAAGCCGATGAGAGTTGTTGTGATTTGTCGGAATGATTGTTGCGAATGTTTTGAAGATTGGAGCCGAAGACACTGCGGATTCGCTGGAATTTAGAAAGTTTGGATATTTGTAGAGCGTTCTTAGGGTAAGTTTTTACATCTTCAAAGTTTTTTACACTAAAAAAGTTGAGAAAGAGTCAAGAATCGCCACATTAAAAAAATATGTATTCTGCGTCAGTTTTTGAAGTTCGACACAGAGCATGAACCAAAATATCAAAAATAAATTAAAAACTAAAACCCTTTTTTCTAACTTTAAAGCGTTAAACTGAGATTTTTTGAGGCAAACTTCAATTTTTCAAACGAGAAATTCAAATTTTAGGATCAGAAACCTTTTTACATCAAAAATCAATACTCGTAAACAAAATTTCGAGTTAAAACTGGTATTTCAAGTCAAAATTCAATTAATAAAACCAAATTTAGAAGCTAAAAAAGTCGAATTTCAAAATCCAAGCTTTTAGTAGCAAATTAAAACGCTCTATTGTTTTTAAACTCAATTTTCTGAACCTTTTTCTACTCCGAACCTAATTTTTCACCTCAAACCTTCAAAAAAGCTCACCTTACAGGTCGACTTGTGCTCTTTTCCTTTACAACAACACGCTCCCAACAAGGCCCACAAGAAGTACAACGGTATCGGCACTAATGGTCCCAACGCCAATCCAGCCACCACCGCCTCCGACCATTTCCAATCATGAATTGGCGCTGAGAATGTGGCGAAGTTATAGTCAAGCGCATTGAAATAGGCCACAGCCGCCGGGATAACCGGCAACAAATAGGTGAAAAATAAGAAAAAGTGTCCGAAACATGAACAACATCGAGAAGTCATCATTGAGTGAAGATCATTGCCGAGTTTGTGAGCGCCTAGGAAATATTTTGATGAATTAGGGGGTTCCGGAAGGACTTACAATATAACCAAGCAGTTGCGAAGAGTTCAGCAGTTAGAATTGTAAAAATTGTAACATATTTGATCGAACCGGTGGCAAGTTCATAAGCATGACGGCCAGCTTGTGTTGCGAAATATACTGTCAAACCACAGCAGAATGCGCAAAGAAACAGGGCTAGGAAGAATCGGCGACAGCATCTGGACCAGTTTTCACCGAAGGCGTCTTCTATTGTTGAAAGAACGGAAAGGGTAAGGATAACCTGAAAAAATGAGAGATCAGGGCGAGTTTTGAAACAAACCTCCCGAAATGGACCTAATTTTGTGAAATTGAATCTTGGTCTGTTGGAATCCCGATTTTTTGGACGTGGTTCAGATAAATTGAGAAAAATTGGGTTCTCACGTTCTGGTGTTATTTGAAGTTCTTAAACGAAACACCCGAATTGAACCTAATTTTGTGAAAATAGAACCTTTGTGAGTTTTCATTAGACTAGGTCCGATTCAGGATTGACACTTCAGAATCCACTAGAAGAATCAGGGTTCAAAACCTTCGACTGGCTACAAAAATCAGGAAAATCCCATAATTTAAGCACCAAAAACCGATCTTTGAGGTGATTTTTGAAGTTTACTTCTCGAATTTGAAATTCGGTGTGAAAATCGCCGGTCTTTGAAACCAAAATTCACATTTTTGCAGATTTTGAGAGTCACGATTTCAGGATAAACTGGTTTAAGGGTTTCAGATTGGTTCGAATCGACCCTTTCAGATTCCAATTTTTACGCATAAAATGTAATTTTTCAGGAAAAATTTAGATTTTCAAGTTTTGGTGTGATAAATCGGTCAGTTCTGAAGCGAACCACCCGAATTGGACCTAATTTTGTGAAATATGAACCTTTGTGAGTGAAAATTCCGATTTTTGAATGCGATTCAAAAGAAATCGAAAACTCAGGTCCAGGTTGGGTTCAGGGAACATTATCGGTTGTTTGGTCTGTTTTCCAGTGTTCATTGAATGAGGTCCGATTTTTCAAGAACCACTAGAAGAATCGAGGTTCAAAAATTTGAACTGTCTACAAAAATCAGGAAAATCCCATAATTTAAGCACCAAAAACCGATCTTTGAGGTGATTTTTGAAGTTTACTTCTCGAATTTGAAATTCGGTGTGAAAATCGCAGGTTTTTGAAAAAAATTCACATTTTTGCAGATTTTTAATGTCGCAATTTCAGGATAAACTAGTTAAAGGATAAACTAGTTAAAACCGATCTTTGTGGTGTTTTTTCAAGTTTTATTTCTGAATTTCTAGTTTTGGTGTGAAAATCGCAGGTTTTCGAAACTATTAAAACAAAATTCAAATTTTTGCAGATTTTTAAGGTCGCAATTTCAGGATCGACCCCTCCAGGTTCCAATTTTTACACATAAAATGTAATTTTTTAAGTTTTGAGGAAAAATTAAGGTTCTCAAGTTCATGGAGTCAAAGACTCA
The DNA here is from genome assembly GCA_900536415.3 of Caenorhabditis sp. 38 MB-2015. Classification (NCBI taxonomy): domain Eukaryota; kingdom Metazoa; phylum Nematoda; class Chromadorea; order Rhabditida; family Rhabditidae; genus Caenorhabditis; species Caenorhabditis quiockensis. The sequence goes on from LR548581.1 coordinate 110,225, forward strand.
CCATAACACTAGCCATGGTGCAAATCGAAATCACCAAAACCACCGCGCTCCAAACCTTTGGCAAATACGATACATACGCCAACAGGTACCACATCTGGGTCTCTCCCTTATCCAATAATTCGCTTGGCTGAATGCCAGTCTTCATGGAGACATATCCAACCAAACAGATCACGGTCACAGTTTGGACGAATGTGATAATCGCATGCCAGGCTGTCAAAAATATCGAATCCCATACCAAATTATTATTCCTTCTCATGTAAGATGACATGGTGATAAATGCTCCGAACCCGATGCCCGTTCCCAGAATCGCTTGCTCCGCCGCCAATTTCCAGACCGCCACGTCTTGAAGGCGATTCCAGTCAGTGGATTTTAGGTAGATCTCCAGAATCTCGGTGACGCCGCCAAGAGTTGCGCAGCGGACGAAGAGACCGATGAGAGAGCTCAGAGCGATGAAGAGGAGGAAGGAGACGGTTTTGCCGACGAAGCGGACGCCGAAGCAAATGGCGATGAAGACGGCGATCCAGATGGCGGATTGGGAGATGAGCACGGGGAGACGGTATTCGTCGTAGAGGACGATCGATTCACTGGGTCGTTCGATGCTTCTGCAAATAATTCAGGATAGGTTTCAGAATCTGGATGTATTCCAAAAAACTCTGAACTTTGCAGAACTTATCCTTAATATTTTATGAAGATTCTTAGAATTCAGAAGGCTTCTTGAAATCTTCTAAACTTCAAGAATCTTACCGAAAATATTCAAAGTTATGGGAAAGTCAGCAAGCTTCTGAATCTGTGGAATCATCTGAATCTATTTTTTCTAAAATTTTCAGAACCTGGATGTATTCAGAAAAAAAATTTTTATCTTAAGAATTTTAAGAATCTTCCTGAAAGTGTCCAAAGTCATAGGAAAAGTCAGAAGGCATCTGAATCTGTGGAATCTTCTAAATTCTATGGTTTCAAAATTTTTAGAGAATTCCCAGAATTTGGATGTTCTCCAGAATATTTCAAGAATCTTCAAAATATATCAGGAACTTCCCGAAATTATTCAAAATTGTAGAAAAATTCAGAAGGCTTCTAAATCCAACTGTTTTGAAATTTTCAGAAAGTTTAGAGAATCTGGCTGTTCTCCAGAATACTTCAAGTATTCCGACAAGATATTAGGAACTTCTCAAAAATTTCTAAAATTCTGAATTTTACAGAGAGATTCTGAGTCTGTAAAAATTCCAGATGTTACTGGAGAACTTCTGGACCAAGATTCAGAATCACATTTTCAAATAATTTCTGGAATCTGAATTTCACTAGAACTCAGATGTTTCGTTACTTTTTAAGCTAAAATCTGAAATTTGACTAACAAGAGGATAGTTAAAGTGATTTTTGCTGAAAAATATATGATTCAATAGATTTTCGAACGTTGCTCAATAGTCAGTTTTTGCCAAACGAAATTTTCAATACGCGAATTTAGGTTTCAAAGTTTTAAGCTAGAAAATAAGAAAATCTGGGAATAAGACCTAACTATAGGGTAATCAAGTGTGAAAAAGAACCCTAAAACCTTCATTTCAGCTATTAATTTCAGTTATTAAAAATACTATGCTTCTTCATTTTGCTATAAATCTAATATTCTATTAATGATCAGGATGAAAAGTTATCCTTACATTGTTAGCTATTACACCAGATTTGTATTTTTTAAGCCATTTTTCAAGAACTTTCTTCCTTCTCAATGTAAATTTCAAGGTTAAAACAAGGTCCAAAAACCTATGAAATTGTCAAAAATCTCTAAAACGAAGATCTTCATCGAACAGTTGTGCTCAAAAATTGAAACTCACGTCAAAAACTGCATCATCGAGCTCTCGGCCTGTATCGTATTCATCCGATTCGCTCCAATCTCACTAAAATTCGCCATGGCTCCCGCTTCTCTACACGGAAACGACAAAAATTCGGGGAAACTCTTGCAATTGAGCCATGGAAGACCGGGTTTCCCTGTTTGGAAGGTCCAGAAAAAGTAGTAGAGGAAGAGGGAGAGTGTGGAGAGGAACTTGGTCATACAGGCCAAAACGATGAGGGTGAAGAGGATTTGGGCGACGCCGATGCCTTTGAAGACGGGGAAAAGGTGGTAGAAGGCGAGAACGGGTGCGCGGCCTGTGACTTGGCCAACGGCCATTTCGAGGATGATGGTGGGGAGGCAGAGAACGCCAAGGATGGCACCATAGGCACTCACGAAGGCTACTGGAAAAAAATAGGACATTTTATATGGAGTGGGGTACACAGAGCACTACATAATAAGGTTTTAAGAATCTCATATGGTCTAGAAATTTTTTAATTTTTTCTAGGCCATTCTTTCAAAACTAGCAGAAGGGCGGTATATCACATTTCGTAGGCTATGTTGCGATTTTATGGTGATTATCGAAATCTTCATGAAAATCCGGTTCGAAGGACATTAATCACGACTATTTTCGATCAGATATGACCTAGGAAACCAAGATAACTTAGTTTTTAGGCCATATGATCAAAAATAGGTATATATATCTCAAGAATCAGAATTTTGTAGAAAATTTTATTTTTCCGAGTCTTTTTATTCAAATAAATACAATATGGCCTAGAAAACCAAACTTTTTAATTTTTAGGCCATCTAGTTGGTTTTCTAGGCCATATTGTATTTATTTGAACAAAAAGACTGAAAAAAATAAGATTTTCAAAAAATTCTGGTTCTTAAGAGATATTATATACCTATTTTTAATCATATGGCCTAGAAACCCAAATTTTATTGGTTATTTAGGTCATATGTTGGTCTTCCAGGCTGTGCCATAGTTTTACTCCCAAACAATCGATTTTGTGAAATTCTAGTTCGAAAGAGATAAAATACAGCTCATTTTGACAAGATGGCCTAGGAAACCAACAGGTGGCCTAGTAAATCAAAATATTTTTGTTTTCTAGGCCATATTTTCAAAAATAGTCGTGTAGGGTGTCCTTCAAATCAGAATTTTGTGAAGGTTTCGAAAATACATGTCTCACAGCCTGGAATTAGAAAAAAAAACTAAGATTGGGATCATCTTTGGTGAGTCTAGTCCAAAAATCTCTTGTTCAAAAACTTGAAATATTCATTCTGAGCTAATTCAATATTCTACAGTAGCCCCCAATACCCTGCATCAAACTATACTTTTCGTTTTCTCCTAAAATAAACAGTAAGATCTGCAGGTTCTCTAGGGTACTATAGGTTTCCCCGCCAAAATTCCCAAATTCAAGAAAAAAACATCACTCACATCCTCCATTATCCAAAATCAACTTTGGCATATTCAAAAAATTGGTCATCGCAAAAACGTAGCTCATCGCCGACACGACAAACTCAATCTTCGATGGCCACAAATCGCGCCACTCTTCGACCAACTCGGTAAGCCGCAAGTTTGACCAACTGCTCTCCTCGAACCACATTTCTGAAATTTTAGACATCATTTGGAGCATTTTCATGGGCTCAAAAAGAGTCTGGAGCATTTTGAAAACATGAGAAAAATTGATAACATTTCAAACATACAAAAAAATTTCGAATAAACAACACAAAAATAATCGATAAAAAAATAAGTGCACGGAAGGGGGGGAAATTGGATTTTTGCGGCCGGTCCCACTTTTTTTTCATTTCACTTCACCTCAAACAGGAACATTTTTATTATCACATGAGGAGAGAGTGAGAGAGCGCAGAGAAGTATAGCAATTTTTTTGTATATATATAAAATTCAATATATATATATATATATAAATCAAAGAAAAAAAAAGACAAACAGTGGTCAGCGGCAGCGGGAAAATGAAAAATTTGAAAAAAAAAATCGCGGCTTTTGAGAGCTGTGTAAATATTAGGACGAAGGGGCAAAAAGAAACACACATTTTGAGACGGGTAAATAAAAATGACAAAATACAAAAAATAATAATAATAATAACACATTTGTGGAGCATTGTTTTGTGGGTAAATAAACATGTATTTTTGGTGGAATCTCCAATTTCTTCGAGTTGAGACTAATATTTTCGGGATTTTGATGAAATTCTGGTCAGAAAGAGGCTAAACACCTCCAGTTTTGATGAGATGGCATAGGGAACCAAATTATAGGTCAATTAGTTATTTTTGAGAGATAGGACCTAGATTTTCGAAATCCTTGTGAAAATCTGATTCTGAAGACACTAAACATCACTGATTTTGAGCATATGGCCTAGAAAACCAACATGTAGCTTTGGAAACCAAATTCTTAGATTTCTAGGCCATATAGATGTTTTTTTTTTAAAATAAGATCAAAATTTTCGGATTCCTGATGAAAATCTGATCCTAGAGACACTAAACATTCCTGATCATGAACATATGGCCTAGAAAACCAAGAAAATTTTGTTTTCTAGGCCACCTCATCAAAATTAGGTGTATTCTCTGTCTCTGAAGACGAAATTTTGCAGAAAACTTAAATTTTCCGGTAATATCATACAAACAGCGCAAGATGACTTAAAAAACCAATATGTGGCCGAGAAAACCAAGATAATTTGGTCTTCTAGGCCATCTTCTAAAAAATAGTCGTATTCGATGTCTTTCGAACCAAAATTTCGTGAAAATAACGATACTTCTGGTCTGACAGTTCAAAAAATTATTATGTGGCCTAGAAAACCAAATAATTCAATTTTCTAGGCCATATTCTCGTAAATAGTCATGTTTGGTGTCTTTCGAATCGAAAATTAACGAGGATTCCGAAAATTTCTCTGATAGAACGTATATCATACAAAAAGCGCAAGATGACTTAAAAAACCAATATGTGGCCGAGAAAACCAAGATAATTTGGTCTTCTAGGCCATCTTCTAAAAAATAGTCGTATTCGATGTCTTTCGAACCAAAATTTCGTGAAAATAACGATACTTCTGGTCTGACAGTTCAAAAAATTAATATGTGGCCTAGAAAACCAAAGAATTCAATTTTCTAGGCCATATTCTCGTAAATAGTCATGTTTGGTGTCTTTCGAATCGAAAATTAACGAGGATTCCGGAAATTTCTCTGATAGAACGTAAAAAATTAAAAAAAAAAAATATTTAAAAAAAACCTCTAAATTCTGCGCCATTCTTCGAATTCAGTCAATTTTCTCCCAAACAAAAACCACAAAGAAAAAACGTCTGTCGCATAAAATATGCAAATTTATGTGTGCGTTCTCTCAATAATCACACATATCGGAATGTGAAGCAGGCAGCCCACATGTTTTGGCGCCAAAAAGTACACTTTTCTCTGTGACTGTGTGTGTCATTAATATGTATTTGGTGGGTGACATTAACGAAAAGTGACATCTTTTTTTTGGTTGGCCATCGATGATGAATAATAGTGTTTTCCACTCCAAATGACACATACATTAAAAACAACAGAATATAACACGAAGAAGAAGAGGGAAATCGCCCATTTTTAAAGGGAGTTGGATGTGAAATCGATGAATTGAGAAAGTGCGCTCTATCGAACTCATTGGCGCCATACTTCTAAAAATGATTTTTTCAAAATTTTCACTTTTAACAACTAAATTTTCGGAGCCTCCTTCATAAAATTCTGCATCAAACCAAATTTTCTTGGTTTTCTGAGCCAAATGATAGTTTTTGAACGATAGAATCGGAATTTTCGAGAAAATCTTATTCAAAAAACATACATTACACCTAATTTTTATGGGATGGCCGAACTCTGTTGGCTTTCTAGGCCATCACGTCAAAACTAGACGTTCTTAGTATCTTTAGGATCAAATTTTGACGAGGATTTTGAAAATATTAGTATTTTTGACTGTTTCGGTGGCCTAGAAATCTAAGAATTTGGTTTCTTAGGTCATATGTTGGCTTTCTAGGCCATCACGTCAAAACCAGACGTTTTTAGTGTCTTCAGAATCAGATTTTCACGAGGATTTTGAAAACATTATTTTTTTTTGACTGAAAAAAAGTTCCGGTGGCCTAGAAATCTAAGATTTTGGTTTCCTAGGTCACGTGTTGGCTTTCTAGGCCACCACGTCAAAATCAGACGTTCTTAGTATCGTTAGGATCAGATTTTCACGAGGATTCTGAAAAAATAGTTTTTTATTGAAAAAAAAGTTGAGATGGTCTAAAAATTGAATAATTTGGTTTCCTAGGTCATATGTTGGTTTTTTAGGCCATCACGTCAAAATCAGACGTTCTTAGTATCGTTAGGATCAGATTTTCACGAGGATTTTGAAAACATTATTTTTTTTTTGACTGAAAAAAAGTTCCGGTGGCCTAGAAATCTAAGATTTTGGTTTCCTAGGTCACGTGTTGGCTTTCTAGGCCACCACGTCAAAACCAGACGTTCTTAGTATCGTTAGGATCAGATTTTCACGAGGGTTTTGAAAATATAGTTTTTTTATTGAAAAAAAAAAGTTGAGATGGTCTAAAAATTGAATAATTTGGTTTCCTAGGTCATATGTTGGTTTTTAGGCCATCACGTCAAAACCAGACGTTTTTAGTGTCTTCAGAATCAGATTTTCACGAGGATTTTGAAAACATTATTTTTTTTTGACTGAAAAAAAGTTTCGGTGGCCTAGAAATCTAAGATTTTGGTTTCCTAGGTCACGTGTTGGCTTTCTAGGCCACCACGTCAAAACCAGACGTTCTTAGTATCGTTAGGATCAGATTTTCACGAGGATTTTGAAAATATAGGTTTTTTATTGAAAAAAAAAGTTGAGATGGTCTAAAAATTGAATAATTTGGTTTCCTAGGTCATATGTTGGTTTTTTAGGCCATCACGTCAAAACCAGATGTTTTTAGTGTCTTCAGAATCAGATTTTCACGAGGATTTTGAAAACATTATTTTTTTTTTGACTGAAAAAAAGTTCCGGTGGCCTAGAAATCTAAGATTTTGGTTTCCTAGGTCACGTGTTGGCTTTTTTAGGCCATATTATTGTCGAAAAATAGGTGTTTTTTCTGGGAAAAAAAGTTGAGATGACCTAGATATCTAAGATCTTGGCTTTCTAGGCCAAAACTTCACCAAAATTCTAGAAACTGGATTTTTGAACGATTTTTTCAATTTGAAAATTTTGGTGCCGAAAATTTGAAAAGTGGACTATCACCCTGCCAAATTCTGAATTTTCCACAATTTTTTTGAAACGTGTATTTTTGGCGCCAAAATGTAGTTTATTCCCAAGAAATTTCTAAAAAACCGATTTCATTTTTGAAAAATCTGAAAATTCGACTTTTGGCGCCAACTTTTGATTTTCGAGTCCAAAAAAAATGAAAATCAAAACTTTGACAAGAAAATCACTGGTTTCTAGCCCCCCAAAAAAATGTTCAAGTAAATTTTCCTGCAAATTTCCCTCTCCAAAAATCTCAAGAACCTAAATCTGCAAGATAAAAAAATAGAGATTCGAAACAAAAAACAACAAAAATAGATCGAAAAGCTTCTTTTTTTTTCTGCAGTTGAAAAATAGAAGAAAAAAGGAAGAGAAAGAAAAGAGGAGGAAAAGGAAAACGAAGTCATAATTAAGTAATGAGTTAGGAGCCGACTTCGGCTCTTTTTGGGTAAAATTTTGCGAAAACAACAAGTGAACATGGGCTAGATAGAAAGGGAATGTGAGAGACGCAGAGAAATGGAACCTTTTTAGGTGAAAAATAACTAATTTCAGGTCCTAAAAACAAGAAAAACCTGAAATCAAAAATTGGCAGAGACGCAGAAGGAAAATAGTTGCGATGGCAACAAGCAAAAAAAAAAGAAAACAAATAAATAAATGGAAAAGGGGGTTTATGGGATGGGATGGGAGAATGGTTAATGAGAAAATTTTCATGGAAAAAACATTTTTGGGGGGGGGGGGCGAGGGGGTTGGAATTTTGGCGCCAAAAATATGATTTTGAAACTTTGACAAGAGAAATCCCTATTTTGGCGGGAAAAATTGTGATTTCTAAGTTTTGAGGGGTGAAAATTGGTCCCAAGTTTGGGTACTAAAAGTTTATATTTCAAGCTCTGGAGAGCTATTCTAAAAATTCTCCATTTCATAAGTTATCTCGTAATTTTTTATAGAGATTTTCGAAACCCTCATGAAAATCTGGGTCGAGAGACACCAAACACCACAGATTTCAAAAAAATGGCCCAGAATTCCAACATGTGGCCTAGGAAACCAAATTTTTTGGTTTCTAGTCCATCTAGTTGATTTTTTTGGACATTGCGTCATCATATTCAAATTTGTTGTCTAAATCTAGTTCTGAAGACACCAAACATCCCAAATCTTGATTAGGTGGCCGGGAAAACTAAACATGGCCTAGAAAACCAAGAGAATTCGGTTTTCTAGGCCATCTGATCGAAATTAGTCATGTTTGGTGTTTTTCAAACCAGAATTTCACTAAAAAATTGAATAAATTGGTATTAAATTTCAAAAACCTAGTATGTGGCCTAGAAAACCAAGCAACTTGGTTTTCTAGGCCATCTGATTGAAAATAGTCGTGGTTAGTATCATTTTAACCAGAATTTCAAAGAAAAATAACATAGTGTGATCTTAATGTTCAAAAAAGTAAAAAATGGCGTGGAAAACTGAATATGGCCTAGGAAACCAAGAGAATTTGGTTTTCTAGGCCATATGATCGAAAATAGTCATGTTTGTTGTTTTTCGAACCAGATTTTCATGAGGATTTCGAAAATCACCATTAAAAACTTGAAAATTGCAATTTGAGGCTATATCTTCACTTCAATCTCATTTTTCACCGAAAAAATCACCTAAAGCAAGGAAAAAGAGTCGAAAAAAAGCGGAAAAAAGTCATCGACTCTTCGAGTCTTATTTATAATCCATCCGGCACTGAGACACAAAAATAAACAAAGCCGTTTTTAGTTTGCAGCGACACATTCACACAAAAAAAAAAAACAACAAAAAGTTGAGAACAAGTGTTTTTGGCAAGCAAAAAAAATTGAAACAGGTGTCGTAAAAAGGGGGGGAATCGATTTCTCGACAAGTTCAAAATGGCTGTAACAATAATAATGAAATGAGAAAAGAAAATGGAGAGTGAGAGAGTATGGGGAATATGAGAGACGCAGAGACGAATGGTGACCTTTAGATAATTTGTAATGGGGATGCGGGGGGAGGGAGAGGCGCAGAGAAAATGCGCGAAATTAAGGGAATTATGAATTTGGAGCAGGTGACGTGAAAACCATGCCGCAGATTGCAAAAGTGGGCGTGGCTTAGGAGAAGTTTTTTCTGAGCTAGAATATTCATATTCGATGCTCGAAATTCAATATTTGACACCAAAACTTCAAATTTCAAATCTAGACGTGAAAAATTCACTTCTCAGAATTCGAGACTGAGAATGAAGTGGTTGAAATTGAAACTTTTGAAAACTTAAAATTCACATTTCAAAATATAGGAGAGATAATTTTAATTTTCGAATTTCGGTGTGAAAAATCAAAGTTTTAGGATTTAGGTTCCAAAAATCTATAAGTCGATTTCAAAATCACGAAAAACCAAACTTCAAAATTCGGGTAGAGTACCTTTTTTTCGAAATTGTGAGCTTTAAATCCACGTTTCTAATTCTGAGGCTCAGAATTTTAAAATTTAACGGTTAAGAATTGAAAAATGAAATTTCAGAAATAATTTTCACGTGTTAAATCCCAAAATTCATAGTTTTCAAATTAGACACCAAGAATTCAATATTTAAATTTCAGAGTCAAAAATTCATTTTTCAGAATTCGAGACTGAAAATGAAGTTTTTGAAATTCAACCTTCGAAAACTAAAATTCACATTTCAAAAAATTACACGGAGAATCTAAATTTTTGAATTTAGAATTGAAAAATCCACGTTTTAGGACTTAGGTTCCAAAAATCTATAAGTCGATTTCAAAATCACGAAAAACCAAACTTCAAAATTCGGGTAGAGTATCTTTTTTTCGAAATTGTGAGCTTTAAATCCACGTTTCTAATTCTGAGGATCAGAATTTCAAAATTTAACGGTTGAAAATATAAGAATTGAAATTTTAAAACTAATTTTTATGCGTTAAATCCCAAATTTCATGAAGTTCAAATTTCAAAGTTAGACACCAAGAATTCAAAATTCGAATTTCGACGTAAAAAAATTCATTTTTCACAATTCAAGGCCGAAAATGAACTTTTGCAATTGAAAAATTTCACATTTCAAAATATTGGAGGGAGAACCTAAATTTAGAATTGAAAATCAACGTTTCAGGTTCTACAGGGTTCCAGAATTCGAAACCACAAAATATCAAAATCCAAATTTCTGCGCAGAAAACTTTTTTTCAAGATTGTGCGTCTGAAATTCACGCTTTGAGGCTCCGAATTTCCAAATTTGACGTCCAAAATCAAAATTTCAAGCTTCAGTGCCAATAATCCAAAAGTCGAATTCTGGATTTTATAAATTTCAGATCAAAAAATCTAGAAATCAAGTCCCATTTTTCAAATTTTAAGTTTCAGAATTTCAAAAATTAACGGCCGAAATCGAAATTTGGACTTTCAAATTATGGCCCTAAAAATTTAAATTTTTCGAATCAGCGCAAAAAATCTAGAAATCAAGTCGCCAAATCAATGTTCTCAAAACTGTGAAAATAAAAAAATTGAAAAAATTTTTCACTTTCCATTTTTTCTCCATTGCGCAATCAATCGGAACATCGCATCACAAACAACAACAAAAAACCACACAAAGAAAAAATCAATTATTTTCTTTTTAAAAATGCATAGAAATTCTATTCTTTGAATTTCTGTATAAATATCTGAAATTGCAGGTCGTATAAATATTCAAAATAAAATGCGCACATGAAAAATTCAGTGACAAAAAAATTTGTTATTGTTTTGACGCAAAACGATTTGCACACAAAATCAATTTATTTTCTCTTTAAAAAAAACAAATCAAAAATCCAAATTTTCGCTACGAGACCCATGTTCCTTTAAATTCTATGTTTTTTCGACAAGGAATTATTTGGGGGTGGAAATAAGAGAAGATTATGCAAAGACTGGCAAAAAGTAGGTGAATGAGATGGTGAGAGAGTGTACGATTTGAGGAGAGCGCGAGACACATCGAATAAATTAAAGGGAGGGAAGGGCATATGGGGGGGGGCTTGTTCTCGTCTATTAATTATAATTATTCGTTCGAGAGTAGCAGCGAAGAGCCAGAAGGTCGAAGCACTACCAGGCAGGAAGAAGAAGGGGGCAGATTCGATTAGAAGAGGTTGCGAAGAAGAAATCGTTGGAAGTGGGAGTGGGAGGTGTGAGGGCTGCAAAAAATGGAATTTTAGAACCTGGATATGGATTTTCGACCTCAAAATTTGACCTGTAGGGGTTAAATTCATGGAATTTGGACCCTAGAACTAAGAATCGTTGATTTTTGCACTTCAGAATTCAAGGTCAAGAATTGAAAGTTTTGAAATTTAGAATTTAGAATTGAGAAATCCACATTTCAAGACCAAGATTCAAAAAATCTGAAGCTCAAACTATTTTGCGAAACACAGGTTCCAAAATTCAAAACTACAAAAATCGAACTTTCAAAATTTTTGGCAGAATACCTTTTTTCAAAACAGACTACTTTGAATCTAAGTTTCTAATTATGATTCTCACAATTTAAAGCTGAAACGGTTGAAATCAAGAGTTCAAATTTTAGAAATTCAGGTTCCAAAATTTGACACCAAGAATTCAAAGTTCGAACTTCAGCGTCAAAAAATTCATTTTTCAGAATTCGAGGCTGAAAATGAACGTGACAATGTTTTGTCTGAACTTTCAAATTTGACACGTGGGTTTCTGCCGATTCCTCGCCTCTAGGTGCCCAATTTCTAGAATTTTTAAAAATTTTTTTTAGAGATTTCAAATCCCTTTTTTTGATACGTCGTTTCCAAGATTCAAAATTGTTAGAATTGATATTTTTCCAATTTGAGAAGTTTTTTTTCAGCACCCTTTCAAATTTGTTTTCTCTGAAAATACAGTATAATTTCACAGTGTCTTAAAATTGATGAATCTACTTCCAATTTTGTAAAATTTCTTCTAATCCAATCGGAAGATGTTATCGTTACCATCCCAGAAGGACGTTTGACAATAAAACACATTCACTTTCAAAAAATAAGAATTTTCAGAATAAATTACAGATTTCTATGATTTCAGATTTGGTCCTACAAAATTGGAGCATATTACTGATGAGGATAGCTGTGCGAAGTATGGGGTCAAACGGAGCATTTTGAGCCAAGTTATGACGATTTAACCAACAGTGTACAAAATATTGGCGCCAAAAAATCATGTTTCGAAGCTTTCAAATCTTCCAATGTTAAAATCTATATACCTAAATTGTCAAAACCACCTAAAAATTTAGGTTCTAATTAAATTTTTTTCAATATTGAACAGAAAAATTCAGAAATCTAACCATAACTCAAGAATTGACAAATTCATGTGTTAACTTCGCTGAAATCCAGGTACCAAAATTAAGTCAAAATTCCATATCCCTATGGCGCCAAACGTCTGACCCTTCACATTTTCCCCCCACCAATTATCTCCTCAATGTCATCCCAGCAAAAATGAATTCATTAAATTCGTCCCCTCCAAAAACTACTCATAAATTACTCCTCAATGCTCTATAATTAAATATTCGCTCGCTTTTCATTTCTTTTCCATGAAAAATTGGAAAAACCCACCGATGCGCCTTTATTTCGCCCGGGAAATGAATCCAGACACTGAAATTTTGATGACTCTCATCAATGTTGACGTAGAACATGGCGGAGCGTCGATTATTCTCCCAGCGGACGCAGTATTTGTGGCTGAAAATGTTGAAATTCGGAATCTACATGAAAAATTAGCCTAAAAACGCAAATACGGCCTAGAAAACCAAATATGGCTTGGGAAAACAAGAGAATTTGGTTTTCTAGGCCATATGACCAAAAATACATGTTTTGTATATTAAAAAAACCAGAATTTTGTATTAAAAAAAAAGGATATTTCGGCTTTTTTATTACAATGAATACAATGTGGCCTAGAAAACCAAACATGGCCTAGGAAAACAAGATAATTTGGTTTTCTAGGCCATATGATCAAAAAGACGTGTTTTGTATGTCAAAAAATCCAGAATTTTCTAAAAAATTCTAAAATTTCAGTATTTTTGTTCAAAAAAATAGTATGACCTAGAAAACCAAACATGGCCTAGGAAAACAAGATAATTTGGTTTTCTAGGCCATATGATCAAAAATACGTGTTTTGTATGTCAAAAAAACCAGAAGTTTCTAAGAAATTCTGAAATTTCAGTATTTTTGTTTAAAAAAAATAGTATGACCTAGAAAACCAACTAGGTGGCCTAGGAAACCAAGATGTTTTGGTTATCTAGGTCGTATTATCAAAAATACGTGTTCTGTATATCAAAAAAACCAGAAATTCGCACAAAATTCGAATATTTTGGTCTCATAGTTCGGAAAAGTACAATATGACCTAGAAAACCAAGAAAATTTGGTTTTCTAGGCCAATTTTTCACGCTGATTCCAAAAACCGACACGAAATAAGCCTACCGATTCATCCTAGTCAGTTGTACTGTACACATAAATTGAATCTGGTATCTACACGGAGCATAGGGTATATTCCACACCGAGTCGATCATCGTTTGTATAGTCTTTCGACCATCGACTTGAGGACTCCAAACTGGCACATAAATTGGGTCTTGGCTGGAAAATGTTTCTCTGCGTCTCTCTATATTGCCCAGTATCTCACCTTATGACCGTTGAAGAGGGCGAAGATGATGAATCGATGGATCGCTGAGTTGTCGGTGCTCGAGGTGGAGGTGGTAGGGGTTTTGGGCGGCACACGGTTTGACGAATCCGCTCGACACTTTCGTCAAGTTGATGAAGATTCTGTGAATAATATGGCCTAGTTTTGGTTCTCTAGGCCATCAGTAAAAGCTTCTAGGGAACCTTAAATGTCGCACAAAGAATAATTTTTTTTTTGGAGTACCAGTAGTGCCCTGAACCCATTTGCCAAGTTTGGTTAGCTTAAATTTTTTGGTTCCCGAGATATGCGTTTGGGGTAGGTTTATTAGTAGCGTCCCCCTATAATTTACATTTTAATGCCTATGGGGTGACTAAGGTTAAGGAGGAGTCCCATAATTTTTTTCTGGGGTACCAGTAGTGCCCTGAACCCATTTGCCAAGTTTGGTCAGCTTAAATTTTTTGGTTCCCGAGATATGCGTTTGGGGTAGGTTTATTAGTAGCGTCCCCCTATAATTTACATTTTAATGCCTATGGGGTGACTAAGGTTAAGGAGGAGTCCCATAATTTTTTTCTGGGGTACCAGTAGTGCCCTGAATTCATTTGCCAAGTTTGGTTAGCTTAAATTTTTTGGTTCCCGAGATATGCGTTTGGGGTAGGTTTATTAGTAGCGTCCCCCTATAATTTACATTTTAATGCCTATGGGGTGACTAAGGTTAAGGAGGGGTCCCATAATTTTTTTCTGGGGTACCAGTAGTGCCCTGAACCCATTTGCCAAGTTTGGTCAGCTTAAATTTTTTGGTTCCCGAGATATGCGTTTGGGGTAGGTTTATTAGTAGCGTCCCCCTATAATTTACATTTTAATGCCTAGGGGGTGGCTAAGGTTAAGGAGGGGTCCTATTATTTTTTTCTGGGGTACCAGTAGTGCCCTGAACCCATTTGCCAAGTTTGGTCAGCTTAAATTTTTTGGTTCCCGAGATATGCGTTTGGGGTAGGTTTATTAGTAGCGTCCCCCTATAATTTACATTTTAATGCCTATGGGGTGACTAAGGTTAAGGAGGAGTCCCATAATTTTTTTCTGGGGTACCAGTAGTGCCCTGAACCCATTTGCCAAGTTTGGTTAGCTTAAATTTTTTGGTTCCCGAGATATGGGTTTGGGGTAGGTTTATTAGTAGCGTCCCCCTATAATTTACATTTTAATGCCTAGGGGGTGACTAAGGTTAAGGAGGGGTCCCATAAAATGGGGTCCCATATACTGAAAATGGCCTAAAACATCAATGAGGTCACCTGGAAACTTGAAAAATTGACTAGAAAACCAAAAAAGGGTCTCTCGAGGATCCAATTATCATTTAAAAACCTGAAAGTTGACTTATAATAACAGCTATTACTCTGAATATACCGAAAATGATCCAGAAACCAGAAAAAATTGTCCAGGGAAGCAACAATAGGCCTAGAAACCGAAAAATAATCCACAAAACTAAAAAAGAAAATAAAATCTTGGCCCAGGAAACGAAATTTTGCCCTAGTAACCCGGAATCTGGCCGAGGTTCGACTACCGTATAGGAATTTTAAAAACTCTTTTTCTAAAATCAAGAAAAAAATTGATAAGGGGGCAAACGGGAAACGGGCAGTATTTGTGGCTGAAAATGTTAAAATTCGGAATCTACATGAAAAATTAGCCTAAAAACGCAAATACGGCCCAGAAAACCAAATATGGCCTAAGAAAACCAGAGAATTTGGTTTTCTAGGCCATATGACCAAAAATACATGTTTTGTATATTAAAAAAAACCAGAATTTTGTAGAAAAAAAAGGATATTTCGGCTTTTTTATTACAATGAATACAATGTGGCCTAGAAAACCAAACATGGCCTAGGAAAACAAGATAATTTGGTTTTCTAGGCCATATGATCAAAAAGACGTGTTTTGTATGTCAAAAAATCCAGAATTTTCTAAAAAATTCTAAAATTTCAGTATTTTTGTTCAAAAAAATAGTATGACCTATAAAACCAAACATGGCCTAAGAAAACCAGAGAATTTGGTTTTCTAGGCCATATGACCAAAAATACATGTTTTGTATATTAAAAAAAACCAGAATTTTGTAGAAAAAAAAGGATATTTCGGCTTTTTTATTACAATGAATACAATGTGGCCTAGAAAACCAAACATGGCCTAGGAAAACAAGATAATTTGGTTTTCTAGGCCATATGATCAAAAAGACGTGTTTTGTATGTCAAAAAATCCAGAATTTTCTAAAAAATTCTAAAATTTCAGTATTTTTGTTCAAAAAAATAGTATGACCTATAAAACCAAACATGGCCTAGGAAAACAAGATAATTTGGTTTTCTAGGCCATATGACCAAAAATACATGTTTTGTATATTAAAAAAAACCAGAATTTTGTAGAAAAAAAAAGGATATTTCGGCTTTTTTATTATAATGAATACAATGTGGCCTAGAAAACCAAACATGGCCTAGGAAAACAAGATAATTTGGTTTTCTAGGCCATATGATCAAAAATACGTGTTTTGTATGTCAAAAAATCCAGAATTTTCTAAAAAATTCTAAAATTTCAGTATTTTTGTTCAAAAAAATAGTATGACCTATAAAACCAAACATGGCCTAGGAAAACAAGATAATTTGGTTTTTTGGATTTTTTCTTTTGTTTCTTTCTCAATTATTTGTATAGAACAAATAAGGGGGCAAACGGATGCGGGCGTTTGGACAAACAGGCGCGGGCAAACGGGCGTTTCATTTTACAAGCCTAGTTTTCACCTAAATTCTGTACCATTAACATGAAAATGGCATGATAATGTTTTTACTAAAAATTCAAAAATTTCTAGAAAAATTTAATGCTTTTAGTAAAAACTAGAGATAACTTCATTTTTTCGCCCAGCATGTTTTTTTCTAGTAAAAACTGAAATTTTCAGACAAACTGCCTACCTCAACATTTCTCAACGACGAAATGAACGCTGTACAAATCAGCGACCTGGCGTGTCGCCGAATATCCCGAACTCTCCTGTCATTCTCCATGGATCAGAAAAAATGAATGAATAATACACAAAAATTCGTGACCCGCGCAATGAGGCAAACTTCCGTATCCTTCCGGTGTCAAAAAATGACTCATTTTTATTTGTATCGTATTTTGTATCAGAAATAATGACGACTAGACCGAAAATTAAGGTTGCATCTATTATAAACGGAAAATATTTGGTGGGGCACAATTTTATGGGCGTGGCCAAAAGTAGCAAAGTGTTGCAGGCGTTTCGAAAGCTTGGCGAAGGTGGATGTGGTGTGATCTACGAGGTGGCGTTGGTCAAATGTCCGCAAAAGAGATTTGCGTGTAAGGCCGAAACCACAGTACCCGATGAGGACCCGACTTTGCCAATGGAGCATAAGGTGATCTCGCTGATGAATGAGAGGAATTCGCAACATGCGGTAGAGTTGTTGGAAAAGGGCAAGGGCGAGAATTATCAGTTCTTGGTGATGACGTTGTTGGGACCGTCGTTGGATGCGATACGGGCGGCGTTGCCGTTGAAGAGGTTCTCTACGTTTTCGACGTTGGTCATGGTGGTGCAGGCGTTGGATTCGTTGAAGGAGGTGCATGATATTGGGTGAGTTGGGAGTGATGGGAGCTCGCTAGCGGTGAAAATCAAATCAGTTACATGGAACTTTCGGCTGATTTTGATATCAGATTCGAAATCTACACTTCTGGATCTTGAAATTTTTCCTCTTGAAAAATTAAACTACAGATAAATAAAGAAAATAAGTAAAGAAACCAAAAATACCCTGAAAACGATAAAAGGTTCTATAAATACACCTATTTTTGATAATATGACCTAGAAAATCAAGAAAATTTGGTTTTCTAGGTCATATGATCAAAAATAGGTGTATTGTATTTCAAAAAAAATCAGAATTTTGTAGAAAAATCGAATATTTCAGCCTTTTTTGTCAAAACAAATACAATGTAGCCTAAAAACCAAACATGACCTAGAAAATCAAGAGAATTTGGGTTCCTAGGCCATACGATCAAAAATACGTGTTTTGTATATCAAAAAACCCGGAATTTTGTATAAAAATCGAATATTTCGTCCTTTTTCTTAAAATAAGTACAATGTTGCCTAGAAAACCAAATATGGCCTAGAAAATCAGGAGAATTTGGTTTTCTAGGCCATATGATAAAAAATAGATGTATTGTATGTCTGAAAAACCAGGATTTTCTGAAAAAAATTCTAAAATATCAGTATTTTTGTTCAAAAAAGAACATTGTGGCCTAGAAAACCAAATATGGCCTAGAAAATCAAGAAAATTTGGTTTTCTAGGTCATATGATCAAAAATAGGTGTATTGTATGTCAAAAGAAAACTAGAATTCTGTAGAAAACTGGAATATTTCAGTCTTTTCGTTAAAATGAATATAACGTGGCATAGAAAACCAAGAGAATTTGGTTTTCTAGGCCATACGATCAAAAATACGTGTTTTGTATATCAAAAAACCCGGAATTTTGTATAAAAATTGAATATTTCGTCTTTTTTATTGAAATGAATACAATGTGGCCTAGAAAACCAAATATGGCCTAGGAAGCCAGAAGAATTTGGTTTTCTAGGCCATATGAACAAAAATAGATGTATTGTACATCAAAAAAACCAGATTTTTGTAGAAAAATCGAATATTTCATCCTTTTTCTTAAAATAAGTACAATGTTGCCTAGAAAACCAAATATGGCCTAGAAAATCAGGAAAATTTGGTTTCCTAGACCATATGATAAAAAATAGGTGTATTGTATGTCTGAAAAACCAGGATTTTCTAAAGAAAAAAATCTAAAATATCAGTATTTTTGTTCAAAAAAGAACAGTGTGGCCTAGAAAACCAAATATGGCCTAGAAAATCAAGAAAATTTGGTTTTCTAGGTCATATGATCAAAAATACGTGTTTTGTATGTCAAAAAAATCAGAATTTTGTAGAAAAATCGAATATTTCAGCCTTTTTTGTCAAAACAAATACAATGTAGCCTAAAAACCAAACATGACCTAGAAAATCAAGAGAATTTGGGTTTCTAGGCCATATGATCAAAAATACGTGTTTTGTATGTCAAAAAAACCAGAATTTCGCACAATATTCGAATATTTTGGTGTCATAGTTCGGAAAAGTACAATTTTACCTAGAAAACCAAGGAAATTTGGTTTTCTAGGCCATGTGATTAAATATATGTAAATTATATATCTTAAGAACCAGGGTTTTTAGAAATTTTGAATATTTTGGTCTCATTGTTCAAAAAGTACACTAGGTGGCCTGAAATTCCGAAAATTTGATTTTCTAGGCCATATTACCAAAATAGGTGTTAGTGGAACCTTTTATACTTTTCAGGGTATTTTTGGTTTCCTTGGTATGAAGACCTAATAAATCGAGGTTGGGGCAGAAAAATAAGCCACGCCCCCAAAATCATGCCCACACTTCTTCCAGCTACATTCACCGAGATGTGAAGCCGGCCAACTTTGCCATCGGCGCTCTCGGCACCCCAAAACAGCGACTTCTCCATGTTTTGGATTTTGGAATTGCTCGCCAATATGTTGTAAGCCAAGGGTCCCAGGTTCTCAAACTTGCCCGATTTGTTGCAGAGTAAGGACAAAAATGGGCGGGCGAAGATGCGACGACCGCGGCGTATAGTGCCGTTTCGCGGCACCCTACGCTATTGCTCCGTGGCGACGCAAGAGCGAAAAGAGCAAGGAAGACAGGATGATCTATGGAGCCTGTTCTATATGTTGGTCGAGTTTTTGAAGGGCTCACTTCCCTGGGAAGGGTTGACTGATGAGGAGGAGTTGAGGAAGTTGAAGAGTGATATGCAGGAGTTGACCAATGGATTGGATGATGAGTTTGTGCTCTTCTCGAGGCATTTGGAGATTTTGGTGTATTCAAGCACGCCGGATTATGAGATATTGAGGAAGTTGTTGTTGAATGTGTTTGTTAGGAGAAAATTTAAGGCGGATATGAAGGTTGATTGGGAGCATGGAGGGAGATATGATCGATGTTTTGAGAAGAAGACGTCGCTTTTGTTAGTTTTTTGACAGCGTAGTGAGCTGTCAAGGGACGGCGCCTTGACAGCAAGCATTGTGTGAAGCAGCGGCGCCTTGACCGCAAAGTGTGATGTCAAAGGATGACTTCATGAACATGAAGTTTACTGTAAAGGGACCTTGCCAGCAAGCATCGTTCGAAGCAGCAACTCCTTGACAACGAAGTAAGATGTCAAGAGATGGCTATTTGACGCAAGATTTGTTGTCAAGGGACGGCGCCTTGACAACAAAGTGTGCTGTTAAGGAACAGTGTCTTGACAACAAAGTGTGATGTCAAGGGATGACTCCATGAACATGAAGTTTACTGCAAAGGGACCTTGCCAGCAAGCATCGTTCGAAGTAGCAACTCCTTGACAACGAAGTAAGATGTCAAGAGATGGCTATTTGACGCAAGATTTGTTGTCAAGGGACGGCGCCTTGACAGCAAGCATTGTGTGAAGCAGCGGCGCCTTGACCGCAAAGTGTGATGTCAAGGGATGACTCCATGAACATGAAGTTTACTGTAAAGGGACCTTGCCAGCAAGCATCGTTCGAAGCAGCAACTCCTTGACAACGAAGTAAGATGTCAAGAGATGGCTATTTGACGCAAGATTTGTTGTCAAGGGACGGCGCCTTGACAACAAAGTGTGCTGTTAAGGAACAGCGTCTTGACAACAAAGTGTGATGTCAAGAGACGCCACCTTGACAACAAATATTGTGTCAAGCAACGGTGCCTCATCCCCAAAGTGGGCTTTCAAGAGATGGCTCCTTGGCAGCATACAACATTCCTTTTTCGCGCCTTGACAGCATACCTTTTCTGTCAAGCAACAACTTCTTGACAATAAAGTGTGATGTCAAGAGATGGCTCCTTGACGCCTAATTTGTTGTCAAAGGACGGCGCTTTGGTAACAAATGTTGTGTCAAGCAGCGGCGCCTTGACATTACATCTCTTCTGTCAAGCAGCCACGCCTTAGCAGCACATCAACTTTCCCTTTTCCAGACCAAAAGTCACGGAAAACGACATGGGAGTGGTGGATCTTGAGAAGATGTTGTTGGTACCTGAAAAAGTTACAAAAATCACCCTGGAGGTACTCAAAAATCCCATATTTTTCTGAAATTTCTCCCCAAAAAATTGATTTTTTTTTTCCAGGACGTGTTATCGCGCGACAAAATGGAAGTGTCACCAGTCAACTCGTGCAACGACGACACGCTCGATGACAACGAATCCGCGCCCGCCGGCACCCACAAATCATCTCGCTCCAAAAACATGACCAGCCTCCGATCCACCAAAAAATACAAGGGCTACAAGGGGGCGGCGACACCGCGACTCCCCGTCTGCGTCATGACGACGCAAAAAGTGGCGCAAGAGGAGAGTCGCTGGAAGAAGAAGCAGGAGGCTGAGTTGCGCGAGCGACTTACGAAGAAGGCGGCGGCGGCGCGACGTGCGCGACGCGACGTCGTCGTTCCCGAAGATATGGCGACCGAATTGACAAAGTTGAAAAAGAAACAAGTGAAATGAAGGGTTATTTTTGTTTTTTTGATGATTTTTTGTCTAAAAATATTCAGCAACATCAATAGTTTATTTTGGTTCAGGTCATTTTGTAGACGCCCCAATCGAATCCCTTCTCTCCTTCCGATTCCGTCTCCCCTTCTGTTGTCGGAGCTTCAACTTCTCCTGAAGTGCCATCGATTGTTTCTCGCGTTGCGCATTGTTGCGACGTTCGAACTGCTTGCGAGTCTCGTCGTATTCATCTAATTTTTGCTTGACATCGCCGAAAAGTGCGTCTTTGGATGGGAGCGGAGCAAGTTTGCTCAACGGGACATTGGACACGTGATTGTTGGCATCGATGAGAGACATGCCTGCAACAAGAAAGGTCATTTTTTGGTTGGTCGTGGATTGAATTTTTTGAAATAAAAGTCCCTTAAAATTCAGAAAAATAATTTTGAAACTGATTGGATGATAGTAAAAAGCATAAAATTGTATATATATATATATAGATTTTTTAACGCTGATCAACATCCTGTTTTAAACTTTTGCCAAGTGCAATTTTTGATGAGCGAATTTCAGCACCAAAGTTTTCAGATAGAAAATTAGCGATTTTGAAAGCTAGAATCGGGTAAATAGGGTAATCAGGTATGAAAAACAACCCTACCAAATTAATTTTCGCTCAAAATTTAAAATTCTGGAAATACTAGAAATAACTGAAAAGAAAAGAAAAAATTGTAACATATTTTTGTCAACTGAATATATATTTTTTCAAATATTTAATATAACTGGCCTT
The DNA here is from genome assembly GCA_900536415.3 of Caenorhabditis sp. 38 MB-2015. NCBI lineage: Eukaryota > Metazoa > Nematoda > Chromadorea > Rhabditida > Rhabditidae > Caenorhabditis > Caenorhabditis quiockensis. The sequence goes on from LR548581.1 coordinate 132,204, forward strand.
CTTCTCGAAGTTTACATAAAATATTTTTATTTTTAGGGTTCTAAATTGACAGCGATGCTTAAATAATTGGCCAGCTTCCAAAATAACTGTTTTTTTCTAGAAAGTTTTCAACATCGTGGTGAGACCTAACCGCCTCCTCATTTTTGAAATTTTTTTTGTGAATTTATTTTTTAAATGGAAAATTTTCCTACTTTTTCTCCTTAATCATTCCATGAGTTTTATTTTTTGTTTTTTTGCGTTTCTATTTAATAGGAGAAGTGAAAAATTGTGAAAATGTCTGAAAAATGCTATAATTCTTCATTTTCATGTTCCAAAAATGATAAGGATGAAAAGTTACTCTATAGCTTATCTAACTACACGATATTTGTAGTTTTTTGATTATTTTTCAAGCTTTTTTTATTTCTCTAATGTAATTTTTTTGGATGAAAAGTGTATTGCTGATGATTGTTAGAAATGAGCTCACCATTCACAGATTTCAGCTTTTCCACATCTTCCAGAGCCTGCTTCTCCAGCATTTTCAGCTCTTTCTCCAATTCATCATCATCCGGCTCATCATTATAATCAATATTTATATCATAATCCAACTCTTTTTTCGCCAATTTTTTCATCAAAGTCAACCTTTCTTCTCGAAGTGCCTTTTGTTTTTTGATCAATTCGTTGTTAGCTTGGTCAAGATCTTTTCTAATTGTGTCATTTATCACTTTATCGAACCATTGGATCAATGAAGCGATCTTTTGTTGTGTGTCTTGGTAGATTTTCAGCGCCTGGAAGAGGTTTTATACTTGGTTTTTTAGGCCATTTCTCAGCTTACCTTCTTACATTCACTATCATTTTCTACATTTCTGAACGCTGTGCTCACTGTATCCTCTAATAATGCGATTTCTTTCTCTGTTCCATATGGAAAGTCCACTTTATTCAAGTACATCCGGCAAGATTGCACATTTTGTGCGGCTGCTACGAAGTTGTTGCGCGCTTCTGCCGCTGCGAAATACCTGCCTCGTTGATTGCTGAAAAAAAATTTATTAGGTTTTTATAGGTATCTTTAACCAACTCTTTCTCAATTTTCTGAATGTCTTGCCAGCGATTAATCCCGAAAGTCATTTGAGTTAGCGCATGCACTAGGAGAACTCGGCCATTTGCCCATTTGAACATTGCCAGTGAAACGCGTTGCTGCCAATCTACCATGTCATCAACCTGTTTGAAAAATGTTTTTTTTTTTACTTCATTTCGTCTTCTTTCAGAAGCGTTTTCTTCTTGAAAACGCTGGAAATTTACTGTAGCCTGCGAAATGTGTGCAAACACCAACATTGCGGACAAGGGCATTTAAGGCTACGCGCATGTAATTTAATTGTTTTTTTGCGAAGAAAACTGTTCTTGTTGTGTTTTTTTTGATGATTCGGCGTTTCTCTGACTACATTTTATATGAAAAAACTAATTTTGTATTTTTTCTAAAGGAAAACATAAAATTTTTATCAGTTGTTGTGCCAAGAACTTCGAATTTTCAACATTTCTCATCCTAACTTAAATAAATTAATTTGCAATGTTTTCAACGTGGATTATGAACTAAAAAGTTGTTGTTTACGATGATTGTGTTTCTGAAATTGTCAAGCTATTTTTGTTGCATTCTTTGATGTCGCAGAGTGTCTGTAACATTACAGTTTTGCTGAATTTGTGTCTCGATGCGCGAAACGTTGGAAGAAGTCAATTTGCAGCACGAAAGAGGTTCTACTAAAGAAACATTATGCGATGAATTGAAGAATATAACGATAAAGGTAAGAATTAATTCTAAAAATGAATAATTTTGTAAATAAATTAGAAAGATTAAAAAATCTGAATTTCCTCAGGTGAATGGAAAAAATCGGATGTTCCTAGGAAGCAAATTTAGGTAACATCGTTTTGAATTGAGGTTTTTTTTTTGAAAAAATGTTTATTTTTTGATGTAGCTTTAATATAATTTCAATACTTCACAATTTACTAAAAGTTTTCGTAATTTTAGTACTTCCCTAGAGAGAATTCTCAGAAATTATTGAAATTTACTTAATTTTTCTAAGAGTTAATTCAGAAACGCACTGATTCAGATCAATGTTGTCCAGATTCTCTCTAGAGTCAAACCAATTGTCATCAATCTCCCGAAAAAAAAACCAGAAACTGCCTCCAATGTTTTCTTTTGCTTCAAAATTGTGTTACCCATTTTCCTGCTCTTTTAAATCCCAAAAATCACCTCTCCCTCCAAAACATTCTCCTTTTCTGAAGCATATTCAGTGCCAAAAACACCCTCCAACATTTTATCTTGCTCTTCATACAACGCGTTCAAATTGTCCGTTTGTTGCTTGTAAATTTCTTGAATTTTTACTGAATTTTCGTAATTCACACGAGCAATGTTGAGCTCCTAGAAATTGAAATGTTCTTTATTATGATATTTTCTTTATGTCTCACCTTTTGCACAGTTTCTTGTCGACTGCATGCCTCTTCATATTCTTTTTTCTCCTTACTATATCTATCATCGTATTGACCTTGTTGTTTCAGAAAATCTTTGACAGATGGCTGTTCGATGTTGCGGAGGTCCGATTTTTCTCGATCCCTGAAAGTTGAAGATCGAATTAGGTTTGAAGGAAGCTACTGGTGATATTTTTGGTGGAAGTGTGTTTTTTGAAAACGAAAAGTAAAAATGTGCACACAGCCTGAGAAAAGTAACATGAAGTGTCGTCGGCGCAAAAAAGTGAAAATGTGAAAAATTTTTGATCTACTCGTTGACTACCCTCTCTTTTTCTCTCTGTCTCTTTCTAACCCACACTAGTTCTCTAAAAAAAACGTGCCAGGGTTGCCGATTAAACCGCACCCACTTTTTTGGAGGGCATTGCAACGAAAAAAATAAATTGTGAAACGACGAATTTTTTCTTCAGGAAATGTTATTTTTCTCAGGCTGTGTGTGCATCTTTAGATGAAAAATACGACGTTGAAAGAATTTGACCAGACCCAGCAAATTTGGGATGGGTAAAGGCGGGGTTTTGAAAACCTCACGCTTCAGAGAAAAAATTTGCAGACTATATGGACCTGTAGTGAGACCCGATTTTCAGAGACGTTTGCTTTGAAAACTCACTGAAACGATCCTATTATACTGATAATTTGGGCTGTTCAGCGGCTAAAAATAGCCCGTTTAGGTCACTTTTTGAAATAATAGAAGTCTTGTAAATTACTTTTAAGTAGAACACATTTTTAAAATCTCACCAACTTTTGCTCTAAAGCTATAGTCCTACAATTTTCAATCTGAATGATTCTAAAATATCTTACGTTTGTTTTTTGAGCTCTTTAAGTACCGCCTCTAATTGTTCCACAGTATTCTTCAAATTATCCGCATATATCGTTTGAGATTCGAACTTCTTCAATACATTCTTTCTTTCAAGCCGATTTATTGATTTTTCCAAATTGATATAATCTTGAACAACACCTTCAGTTAGCCGGATTTTAGCACCGGGTTCTTTCGGCGTCACTTTTGCACTGCGTTTTCCGGTCTTCTTATTCTTTTCCGGTTTTTGAAACTCTTCAATTCCCGGTGGATCTTTTCGCTCTACAGGCTCTGCCCATTTTTCTTTAGGTGAATCATCCTGAAATCATAGATAGTAATTTTTGAAGACTATTTAGTTTAAAAATCTTACCGGTTTGATAAGTTCCTCCACTTTATCGGAGCTAGATCTCTTCGAAGGGCTAGAGCCCATCTTTGTGCTTCAAAAAACAAAATAATGCGAAATTTTTGTGTTGTTTATTTTTTTTGTTTGGTCCGTTTCCTAGCTGCGCGCCTAGCAACATTGAATTTGAGATTTGTGTTTGGGAGTTGATGGAATTTTCGAAATATATTACAAAGTTAAAGAAGATTGATTAGGTATGGTTAAGCTTTATTTTTACGAAGTTTAGAAGGTTCGATTCACAAAACAACTGTTATTCTTCATTCTTCGGATATTAGTAAAAGTGCCGCTTTGAGCATCCGAGCCTCATAAGTGACAGTAGCCTTGACTTTCGATTCAGCGGTTCCTTCCATCAATTCTTCGGGAAATGTATACACATTTCGACCGGCGGTTTCGCACTTCTCCAGGAATTCTACCAATTCATTAACTACTGAATCTCTTATGACTAGAAGGTGTTTTGCCATTGTTTCTAAAAAAAACCCTGTCTTTCTGAGGATAGAGGTTTAAAATTACCTAAAGCTGCGACGATGCATCGTTTTGCATAGTACCAGGTATCCACTCCAAGTTTTTTCTCTTGCGGTTCTAAAGCTTTGATAACACGTGTGAGACCGAATTCGAAGTTTCCCTAAATTTTTAAAATCAAGCTCTAGATTTTGAGGAAAATCTTACTTTACTGCAATACAAACTACCAATGACCAAATTTATGATTGAAATATGGAAATATTTCTGGCCAGGATTCTGCTCGCGGGCCTCTTCTTCTTCTCGTTCCACTTTTCTCATCATCTCTTCAGCTTCTTCGTTTTGATTTGTCATTATGTAACAAACACATAGGTTGGCTAGGATGATTGCCGGAACATCGAGAATCTGTCAGAAAGTAGCGATTTTTGAGACTTTTTAAGGATTCGAAGTGGAATTTTGGTCAGTTTTCAAGCAAAATCCAGTGAATTTCATCAAATTTTGCTCAAGAGCTTATAGAATTCGGCTTAATTTCATATGAAATCTTTGTTTTTCAGAATTAGCTAGGTTTTTAGCTTCACGAAAATTTAAGACTACCTAGTTTAAGTAGAACATTTTTCTACATATGACTTTTCAGTATAAACTAATTTTGAAAAGTTTTCAGGCAAGAAATGTATGTTTTTGGCTCAATTTCGATTTTAATTGCAGGTTTTTTCTGAATTTTTGGGAGTTTGAATTAAAACTATGAAAATTCGATGAAAAATTTGAATTTTTCGACATACCATTGTCAAATCGCCACCAAGTTGCTAATTTTCAGCGACATTTCAGCCCAAACATATGTCATAACTCACATTATCATAGTTCTTATTAACAATCGGTTCATAGAACCCGGCCGCCTCTTTATACTTTTGCTCCTGCATAAAAATCGTATGAGCCACATTCAACTTCCAAGTGTCATGCTCGCGACAATAATCCACCGAATTTCGGAACAATCGCTCAACAGCCGCATAGTTGCGCTTCTCCCAATAGACCCGCGCGTGAGCCATCAACGTTGGTAGATAATACTCGAGACGGTTATCGTATTTTTCGATGAGCCCACGCATTTCAGCGTCGTCCTCTGGAATTTCGCCGGATGACGCGGCTTCGCGTTTCGTTTGAATCTCCTTAGCCACTTGACGAAGAGAGTTCAGTTGCTCATTCTCCATCGCTTCCAGTTTTGCGATCGCATCCTCTGGCGAAGTTTGAAGATTTATAAGCGCATCGATAAATTCAAATTGATACTAAAAATTAGATTTTTCTTGCAATGCTCCAGGCTTCAAGCAAACATACCGGTGTCAAATATTTATAGGTGAAATGAGCATTTTCAGCAAGGACATCAGCCGCCAAATCATAGTATTCGTGCTTACAGTACAAAAATAGGAGATTAGCGAATGTCTCAGGTGGAAATGGATTTTGACTCAACAGGAATTGCAGCTTTGCAAATCCGTCCGAATTTTCGACACTTGTCAGCGCCTGATTGTGTATTGTCACAGGGTCCAGTTCCGGCTCGTTTCTGGGTGGCATATCGGTTAAACTCTCGTTGGCAGCTTTTACTGAAATTCAGAAGTTTTAACCTGAATTTCGCTGAAAATTAACAAACCATCCTTTGATTTATATTCAATGGCAAATTTGAGATTAAAAGCTTCGATCAACGATGATTCGTGAAGTGCTAAACTATTCGGCACATATGCCACATCGACTCCCTCCGAAACCATTCCGATATTGAATTCTGGATGCTTTTTAAGACCATCGTTGATAATCTCATTCAAAAATTTCAAAGCACTCTGATAATCGTGTTTTCTATAATGACAAATAGCAATCGAGTAGGCTAGATCAGGCACATATCCGGAATATTGACTAGCTTGTTCGAATTTCGCCAAAGCTCCGTCGTAGTTTCCTTCCTACAATATAGATTTTCAACAGAAAATAATTAGAGTGATTTTTTCAAAAACCTTGTATTCGATACATGCCAAATTAATATCTAAATCTGGATCGTCTTGAGCCAATTGTTCCACCAAAATTCGGCTGTTCGCAATGTCCTCCTCACGATATTTTATAGCGGCTTCTAGTTTTATACATTCATTTAGCAGTGATTCATCCTCGATCTATGAATTTATTTTTAAAATTCTAGCTTAAGGCTGAAAAACAATTACCGTAGCAATAACTGATAACGCATCCGTCATCCGAAACGCATTATACAACGCCTGAGCGTGAAATACTTTGTACTCTTGATGCGTCGGATGATTATATGCTAATTGAGAATAACAATCGGCGGCGCTTGAAAAATCCTGGGTCTGATAATAGCAGTAGGCTAGAAGCGATAATGCTGCGCGGTTCTGGAATTTTAGAGTTTTTTTTTAAAGGTTCACAAGAAGGTTAATTATACCTTGGAATCTTTTTCATTCTGGTATTGGAGGATTCTGATGGCTTCGGCGAATTTCTGATCTTTTATCTGTAAAAATATGGTTTTTGCTGCGTTAATTGGCTTCAAAAAATATGCACTATTCAAAAAATTTGCTAAAATTAGCTTCGTTTAGCAAGAACATTTGCAAAAATAACGGTTCTCTAATTTTGAAAAAGCTACATTTTAATGTTAAATTCAATATCAAAAATATAAACTCACGAAGCCGTAAACTGTTGTCGTATACTCTCCATCTTTGATATTCATAACACTGTTCATTTTTAAATGTTCCACTGAGAGAGAAAAAATAACACAAAATAGTTATGTCAGTCCCAGGTTGCTATGGTTACTCATTCTAACCAAATGCTTCACTTTTTATTGGAGGAAGGAGAATGAGAAGGAGGGGAAAAAGGTTGGCGGGAACCGAAAAACCTCAAAAAAGTAGAAGAAGGAATGAATAAAGTTTGAAATTAATTCTAAAATGAAAAAAAAATGCCTATGTATTGAGAAAGTTGATACATACCTCCACCGGAGTCACAGAATCGCAGAATTTCAGAGTGTAAAATTTTCGAATCTAGAAGAAATTTTTTTAGAGTGTTTTTCGGAGCTCAAATCCAGAGTGTATTTTGGAACATAAGCCACCCAGGGTTCCGGTGGAGGTATGAGTTGATATTAATTTTTTTTCAATGTCGATTTTTTTCTAATTATTATTTTAAGGTGGTGATCCTCTTGTATATTAGTGGCTGAAAGTGAGTTTATTTTTTTTTGTGGTTTTTTTTTTGTTCTTCGTGACACGACGAAGTTCGTGTCAAAATGTTATTAAAAGACCCAGATTTCAAGAACAAAATGAACTGTGGAAACTGTTGATTTTTAGCATTAAAAATTATAAGTTTATTATAACCAGCTTGTTCGCTTGATTGCCAATAATGTTGTGTGTGTAGTTCTCTCGTTGAACTGTTATTGTTTGTTATTTTCAGATGTTTCAAGGTTAGCATGATCAAAAGGATAATTTACTAAAACCGAGTTGGAAGAAATAGAAATTAATTTTCACCAAGTTCGTTTGAATATTTTAAAATTAATATACAAACGTATTTTTCTTGGTATTAACGAAATAATTTTTTCTTGTTTCTTCACTTATAGTATGATTCACGGTAAAAATAGGAAAGTTCTATTTTTTTCAAAAAAAAAAAAACCTAAATTTACCAGAAAAATGATAAATTATTTCAAAAACAGTAAGAAATATGTTTGGTCTCGCCACGATTTTGGAAATTTTCTAGAAAAAAAAATTTTATGGGAAAATCTAATTTTTCCATTTTTAAAAAATTTTTTCTGAGTAAAAAAAATTCTCATTTTTTCTCGTGAATCATAATATAAAAATTGGCGTCTCCAACTGTCTAGATGTCTTTAATTACGGTTTACATTTTTTCGTCAAGTTTTGGGTTGCGTGTGCATTGACGACAAGAAGCTGGCAAATATCGGCGCCAGAGCATTTATAAAAAATATATATCCCCCTTTTCTCTATATTTTTCAAAAAAAAAATTTCTTCTTTTTTACAGAAAACAAATCGAATTTTTTTTTGAAAACAATAAACAATACAAGTCTTCAAATATCTCATATCGTGTTGTTACTCCAAATTTTTCAGATATTGCTCCCCAATTTTTGAAACATATCTTCAGAGTTCATGTGACCTTCTTTGAGACTTGAAGCTTTGCTACTTCATATCTCCTCTATTATATATCAAATTATTTGTTCTAAGGATATGCAGGTTCGAAACAGGTTTATCTGTTCTCCTTTTCTCTGATTTATTTTTCATTTTAAATCTGCAAGCTTATTATGAAAAAATCTCGATTTTTCAGTGTCCTCAGCGTTTTTTTTTATATATTAATTAAATTTCCTTCCTTCATCGTTCTTCCTGCACTTTTCTTCAAAAAAAATGAAAAAAGAAAACTTCTCGGACTACTATGTCCATTGTTTAGCGTTCTGCGGAGTGTCGTTGTAGTTGGTGACAGATAGAGATAGTATTGGCACACATTTGTTATGTACACAAATCTAAGTATAATTCTAATTATACGGTTGTTTTCGTGTTCGGTGATTTATATTTTCCCCCGAAGCAATTCTGGAATTTTACGATTTTTTTTTCCAAACAATTATGTTCTACATTTTATGTCCGGATAGTATAATTCTTAAAATTCAGGTCAGATTCAGCTAAATATTCATGACAGCCGAAATAACTAATATTTTCAACGACGAAAAATTTCAGCGTGACCTCCAAGTTCTGCGAAAATAGCTGAAAATCAGTCGAAAACTGGTTACACCCTATAGTTTCTCATTGTTCCTCTTCATGATAAAACAATCTTTATCACATAGAATTTGTAATTTTCCCATCGTACGCGGTAAAAATAATACACTCTGTCAAATTTTTGTCGTTAGTTTAGCTATACACCCTTCTCCCTCTCTTCTTCTTCTCGTCCGTTCTCCCCCTCTCCTACTCCCATCGTCACTAGCCGGCACACAATGTCCGTTCTCTGCGTCTCCTCTAGGCGGCAACATTATTTTCGCGCCGTTTTTCGTCCGGTTGGTTCGGATGGTCTTCGCGCTCATTCTTAGCATGTTTGAATGCAGCCTGGTTCGATTTTTTTTTTTCGATGCGTCCGTTTTTTTTTCTAATAGTGGGTTCGCACTAAGGTGCCAATTAGGAGATTTTCTATTCTATTTGCTTATGTCGAATTTTCCTTCTAAAAATACGAATTTTGCGAAAAAAAAAAAACTCCACAAAAATGATTTAAATTAGCATAAAATCGATGTGATCTTGTCATTCTTGTTAACTTCTCGAACCTCCATAATTTTCGAACCAGATTTTTGCCGCCAACTTTTTTTATTTTCAGACCTCCGAATTTTTAATTTTATTGAAGCCCCCGATCTGTTTGTAATAGTTTTCTTGCTGAAATTCGCCGTGAAAGTCCGATATCATTCAAATTTCTTGTCAACTTCATTCTCGGTTTTTTTGAGTTTCGATTCCAGAATCCCTTAGAATCCTAGTCGTGAAATTTCAGTCTTTATTATGTTGTAATCTGCATTGTTAACTTCTGCTTTGAACCAGAATTCAACTCTTCTAATTTTTAAATTCAGAATATTTATTTTTTTTATTTGCTTACCTGTAAAAATTTGTTTTAGTTCCTAACTGTCAGGAACTTGTTCTTGTACTGAAATTCTGTTCAATGTTTAAAATTTTTTAGTAAAATCAAGATAGGTGTTTCAGAAGTTTCAGCCAATTTTTCAAAGTTATCTAGCCACTTGCAAAGATTCATTTTTTGCATCAAAAACTTGAACTTTTTCAGTGAAGCCCGCCTTGTTTACCCTCTACGCTTTTGTTGAAATAGTCCTATTGGAAAGTTGATATTTTCCTTTTTTTCCTGAAATTTTTAGGCTTGGTTCAAAACAAGGATTTTTACTAAATACAAATAAATCTTCTTTTTTTTTTTGCTTAAAAATTGTTTTTTCCTGAGAAATTTAGTAAAAATTCAGTTTTCAGTAGGCGAATGCACATAAAAAAGGTGGCTTCTGTGCGAGTTTAAAAACTTTTCTTCATAATAAACTATTTTTTGTTTGTTCTACATATCTCGGGGGAAAATCCGCATAGATGTCGCAGCAGCTGCGGCATTTTTTACTCTTGGCGCAGGCCTGCTTCACTTTTCGCCTGCTACAAATTTCATTTTTTTTGATGCAGGCATATAGCAGCCACTGCTCATTTTGTCGCAGGAGTGACGCAGGCCTGCTACATTATGGCGCAGGCTTGTCGCAGCTGCTGCGACATCAAAAAGCGCAGTCCTGCTCAAAATTGTATTGTAAATTCAATTTTTTGTGACCATTGGAAGAGAAATATATGGCCGAGGTTTGCCACCGTATAGAAATCGGAGAAGGAAATTTCAATAGATCAAAAAAAATTGGAGGTCTGAAACAGTAACTTCATAACTACCTTCAGTTTTGGTTTAAAATCTTCAAAAATTCGTGGAAGTTTAAATGATTGAACATTTTCTTATTTTTTGTTTTATTGCTGTTCAATTTTTAACAATAGCTGTGAAATTCATTTTTTCAGACCTCCAAATTTTTTTGATCTTGAGAATATAATTTTGAAAATTTCTATACGGTAGCAAAACTTCGGCCATGCTTTCAACAATCAAAAAAAATTCGAATTGACAGTAGCAGACCTGCTATTTTTTCCCCGAGATAAAAAAGTGAATTTCAGGTATTCATAATTATTGATTTTAGCAATATAAGGGTATTTAAAACTTTCTTGGTGTCTTTAAAATTTTCTTTACTAGCACTAGCAATTTGAAATATTCCGAAAATGGAAACTTTCTTCGTAATGTTAATGAATCTGTCAGTATTTCATTTCTGGCTCAATCCAAGTCGTTCATCCAATGAAATCTCAGTTTTTGAACCACATTTGTCGTCCTGAAAATTGCAGCCCTCTAGTATATATTGATCTCACATGCACTTTCTTCTGACTAGTTTTTTTTCTATACAAACCAATTTTTCCCCCAAGAAAATGTATACGTTTATAGTTTTTTTTTTTTTTTTGCATGTTCTCGTTATTGACAAATCGAATTGCATAAAAACGTTACGTTGTAAATTTTGTAAAATAGTGTGGAACCTGGAGAGTGCAGAGAGAAATATAAATTTTTTGTTATTATTTTTGGATGTACCTGGCGTTTTAATGTTTTTCTGATTTATTCTGAAATTTTTCGGGATCCAGAATATTCAAAATGTTCTTTTGACGAAAAAAAGCTTGAACCTTGGAAAATCCCATTTGTAATCGTATACATTTTTATGCGAAAAGTATTACTAACCAAAAAAAATACTAAAAGTACATTTGAGATTATTTTTTTAGTAGTCAGCAGAAAACCTTTCCAAAAAAAACAGATTCAACATATTCGGGTCAAGGAATTGGTTTCAATTAATATCTAAAATTTCATCGGTACCACGCGCCCCGTTGGACAAAGCACGCGACGCAAGACGCAACGCATGACTTTCTCATTGAAAAGTTAGCGTTGCGTGTCTGCGAAGCGTGCTTTTCCATGGAGCGCGTGGTACCGATATAATTTTGGACTATAATAGTCGTTCAGAAATCGCTGCCATCGAACTACGCTATTTCCATTTTTCCTACTCGAAAATGAGCTTCCCGGAATACTGAAACCATGAAATAATAAGTTCCGTAGAGTAGTTTTACACGTAGAATTCGAACTTGATATTCAAAATCCACTCAAAATTCATTTTGTTTATTTTTTTGTAATTTCGAAAACATTTGGTAGAAAAATTAAAGAATCCTGAAATAAACCTTCGAGCCAGCTCTAACAAAAAATGCAAAACAATGTCAATTTACCGAAAACTCACCATTTTCTCGAAATTTTCAATGCTTTCATCCAAAATTGAAGTAAATGTTATAAGTTTTCACGTTTTTGTTGACATATTTTTTTGCACTTCCTTCAATCTTATTTTTTCTAGCGAAGCCGGATTTTTGAGAAAAAAAAATGTTTCTTTTTTCATGTTGAATAACCATTTAGTACTCTCATTTCACTGAAAACATATAATTTCGAGACATCTCAAGTTTTAAGAACAATCTTTAAGCTCAATTTTTCATGAAGAAATTATAAACTGGATGTTGATCAGCATAAAAAACTGTATCGTATGACATAGATACTAGTTGAAAATCCGGAAATATCTAAATTCAACCCCCCCCCCCTAACGTACTTCACCGTCCCATTTCTCCGTTTGAACCTAGTCACGTACCTAATGTTCAATTACAATAATTTTTTGTTATAATTTCAAAAAACCTTTACAACCCTAATTTAATAAAAAATTCAATATATCAATTCATTTTAAACCTATTCTCACCATTGAACTACTTTTTTTAAATTAATAACTATGTTGTACAATTTTTTTTTTCCTCTTTTTTTCTCACCTCTATTATCTCATTCTCTCATAAATTTTCGTTCGCAAACTAACCCGCCACTCTCTTTTACATAAGCTCTCGTGTTTCAGGGGTCCGTGATGGGGAGCGTGGAAGAGTCGGCGTCGGCGCTCGCCACATTAGATCGCAAACGACGGAAGCGGAAATCGAACCTCGTCCTCTCGCCCGACATTATTATCATTGAAACACCGACGAAGCGGTCGAATCGGGAAGAGGAGAAGGAGAATCGGAAGAAGTCGACGTCGCCACCTTCTTCGGTTGTCAAATCAGTCAAATCGCCGCGTAGAAGGCTGCGTGTCTCTCAAGCTATCAAAGAACCGGTGGTTCGGAGGAGGAGGAAAGCGGAAAACCCGAAAAGTTTGGCAGAATTGCAGGCGGCGGCGGCGGGATATCAGAGCGCGGGTGAGTTCAAATAATTTGAAATTACAGATTTCGGCTTTACATAATGAAAATTTTGTCCTTAAATTGCAGTTCGTGAAACGAATACGAAAATGGAATAAATTCCTAATTCAGGCATCAATTTTTATAAATTCCAACCTAGAATCAAGCACGAAATTTCACAGATTTCAGCGTAAAATTTAGAAGAATCAGACCTCAAACTTAAAGTAAAATAAATTATCTAAAAACCGCTACAAAACGTGAAATTTTGCTTTGTTTTTTTATTTTTTCAAGTGTTGAAAACAATTTTTCGAGGAGTTCGTTAGAGCGCAATTGCACGATTTGTAGCGGTTTCTAGGCCATATATTTTTTGTGATTTTTGATTTTTTCTGATCAAATCGTCTTTTAAATGCTTCTATCTTATTCATTTACCATAGAATATACCAAAATTAATTAAATTTTCTACCAAATTAAATTTCAAAATAAACATTTTCTCATTACAAAAATAAACTAGAAAAGTTTGGTTTTCTAGGCCATTCTCAATTCTTTTTTTTTCAGACAAACTACTTTCATCATATCTATCAGTGCCAAAATCATCACTTCAGTCGAATGTTTTTTTATGCCGAAATGTTAGGAACCGATATCTGAAAAAAGACGAAGAAGAGAATGGTTACCATTATCAGCAAAACTATGATGAGAACAAAAAACGGATAGATTTTGCTCTTCTTAAGACTTTGAAAGTCAACGCGGTGAGCTTGAATTTTCCCAAAATTTAAATTTTTCGATGTTTTTCAGATGAAAAAAACTGGCGAAAGACCTGTTTTTACAATACAGTTTGAGAAGATTTTGGATTGGACCGATACAATAGAGAATGATTTTGTAAATGGTAAGGTTCTAAAAGTGTCCCGAAAAAATTAGTCTTCAAAAGAGCGTGACAAAATTTTATAAACTTTTATAAATTTTGAAAAAATACGTTGAACCAATTAAACTCAAAAAATTAAACTGAAAATCAAGATAAATGTTGAAATATAAACTTATTCGAAACTTCAGAGCTTTTAAACTTGTACAAAACCGATAGCAAGAAAAATAGTGGTTGAAAATATTTTTTAAAAGTCGCGAACTAGAGAATGGCTAGAAACTAAAATTCATTTTTTTTTCCAGAGTTAACATCAACTTGCACAATAAGTTTCACTATAGTAGTAGTCGATAATCGGAACAAAATGCACAAGTTTCCTGGCGGATTCGCTGTTGCACCCCTCTACAAACAGTGCGAAGAAAACAAGTCGGAAGTTGAGCTGGCGAGATTGCTTACATTGAAATTGCGACAATTCACATGCTCTCAAGAATTATTAAACTCGACCAGGTTTGTATGAAATTTTTTGTCGATTTTCAGAAAAATAAAGCAAAGAATTTTTAGTGAAATTTACATGATTGTGGAGACAAGCCGGTTAATGAACAAAGAGGTGCATACTATTATAAAGGAAGGAAGTAGGTCTTAATGGCAAAAGTTGTGAAAATTGAGAATTTTATTACAGAGAGACGCCGTACTATTGCTCCGCCGAACCCTTCTACCCTATCCGACGATGTAAATGATTATGTATCGGTTAGTGTGGAACTTCGCTGGGCCATTTTTTACTCGCGAAAACGGCAAAAATCTCTGACTATCCTAAAATTTCTCTAAAGTCACAAAAACTGGTTTCTGATGTCACATAGAATTTTTTGAAGTCAATAGTATCTTCTGAAGTGGCTATGAATCTCACAATGGTAAAAAATGTGTTTCATACCTGCAGAAATAATCCGTGATCTTCAGAGGTCATCTGAAATTTTCAGAGATCGTATAAATTCTATAGAAGTCGTCTAGGATCTTCTCATAAATCATCAAGAAACTTTGAAAGTTGTTCAGGATTTCAAAAAATCATATAGAACATCAAAAAGTTGTTTGAAATCCCCAGAAGAACCTCCTTCGAAAAATTATCTGGAGTCTCAGAAATGGTCCGATTCTTCAGAGTTCGTATAAAAACGCTCAAACTCACTGATAATTTTTAATAATCATCTAGAAACTTGCAGAATTCAGAAAATCTCTCTAGAAATTTCAGGAAGAATATACAGCCTTTATAAATTTTCAAAAATAAAATAGAAACTCCAGTAAATTATTTAAAAGTTTGCAGAACACATTCAGAATCTCCCGAAGTCACCTGAAACTTCTGAAAGTCATCTAGAACCCTCAGAATTTTTCCTAGAATCTTAGTTTTCAGAATAATCAGAATCAAAGGATCTCTTTTGAAATCATATTCCAAAAACTGTTTATCGAAATTAGATATCAAATTTACAGATTAAAAGATATGGATGCGCGAGATTGTATCGGATAGATCCAAAAAACGGCGAATTAGCTTGTACAGAAGGAGTTACCAGGATCACTTTACTGTAAGTTGTTTCTCTTTTTCTGAAATTCTGAAATCCTCATCTAAAATTTCAGGGAAAATGGCTACGAAGGCATAAATTTTGATAATGATGGCGAGTGGAAAGATGATTTGGACAATTTACAGAAATTGGATGCACCAAATAGAAAAGTAATTCACTTTGAGTTTTCTCATTTTTAGTTTTCATCCTGAAATTTAAGCCCTGCCAAGGAAGAGATGCGCGGTTGATAATTTCAACAGTCGGCCATGCAGTTGTCAGAAAAATCAGTCCGAAAAAATCGCCCAGAAAGAGCAAAATTTTGAATGGAAAAATGTCGCCGAGACCAAATACAGTGTATGTTTCGAGATTTTTCCTGTTTTACTTGAATGAAATGAACAGTTCGAATTTCAGATCGTATAGCTTTGTTGGAACCAAAAACTCGGAATTGTCAGAAAAATTGAAGTGAGTTTCGATGAAAGTTTGAACCTGAATTGGGAATTTCCATCAAAAAGTTAAAAAATTATTTTTCTTCCCAATCAATTTTGAAAAACTCGCTAACATTTGAAACTTGGAATGTTTTCGCAAAATTCAAAAACTGGGTTCTTTCTCGCCAAAATTTAGAACCTTTCTGGCCAATTCCCAACTTTACAATTTCCCGCCAAGAAAACCCTTTTTCTCAATATTTTTTTCAGAAGTCTTCAAATCGCCTCATTCCAATGTCCAATAACGCTGAGAAATTTCCAAACTCTTCACCTTTTCGAAACTCATCTGAAAATTCGTTTTCCCTGTTTTGAAATTGATATTGAACGATGCAAAATTGAGAAAAACGTGGAATTTTTCGATTCGAAGAAATCAAAATTGGAACAATATGAGAATTTTTCTTTCCGCAAACCCGGTACATCGACTCATCACTTTTCAACGCCAATTCCGGTGACAAATGAGATTATGGATGTTGGTGAAGAAGACGACGAAGGCAAAATCACTCTAGGATCGTCTAGATACGGGATATTGTCTCCCGAAGTTTTACCGTGTAGCTCACTGAAATTTGTGAAACGGTTCGATTGGGAAGAGGTTGTTGTGAAGAGACGCAAGTCGGATATTCAAACACGCGCCAAATCAGAATCGCCAAAAAAGAAAAGTTTGAGATCACCAAGAAAGAGAGAGAAGAAGATGGTTATGCGAGAGGCAATTGTTCCGAGAGAGAATTCGCGGTTGATAAATGGAATGAGACTTTTAAAAGAGGTATGAGTTCTAAAAACCGAAGAAAACATGATTTCATATATCGAAAGTGGTGGTTTTGATGTTTTTTTTTTGTTAAGACTGCGATTTTGGATGATTTTCAATTGAAAAAGTTAGCAATCGGGTTATGTAAAACGAAAATCCGAAAATATCGTTTTCATTGATAAAAATGCTGGAACTTGGCGTCTATTTCGAGCTGAAACGGTGTTTTCATTTGAGGCTACTCTGGAGATTCAGAACTATGACTATTGAATTTTGTAGATCACGTATCCGAATTCTCAGCGAAGAAACATGCTTCAAATCTCAATTTTACCTGAAAACTTTATTTTCAAAATGTTTTAACTCCGCCCTATGTTAAGTCCTCCAAAAAATACTTATGAAAAATGCGGAGAAATACGTTTCAAAACCTGTTTTCATTTTCAAATATCCACTTTTTCAATTCTAATGTTCAAGTCAGAAAAATTGCCACCTTGCAATTAAAAGTCCCGTCTTTCGATTTTGATTTTTGTCCAGCAGAAATTCACATTTAGAAACCCAAAATTATATCCGAAAGGTCAAAAATCCATAAATTTCTGTATATTAACAAGTGTGGTACTTTCAACGAAGTTGACACAAAAATACCATTTTTGTACCACAGAATATCTACATTTTTCGCCACAAACGAAATTCACAATGTTTTCAGAGAGCTTCCAAATATGCTTATCACCAGCCATCAAAAGGATCATTCAAAGTTCTAAATACTCAACTCCCACACGATAAAATCGCCGAATATCGGAATAAGCAGAAAGAGTCGATGGATGATGTGAAAAAAGAGGAGAACAAAAAGAGAAAGAAGAAGGGGTCGAAGAAAGCTGGAATACTGAAAAAGGTTATTATTGGGCTGAAAACCTCGAAAAATGCAATATTTTGACCAAAAATAGGCCATTTTTTCAGTCTGGTTATAATATGAATCCAGAAGTTCGTCAATTTGATTCCGACGTGGAAGAACATTTACCTAGACCAGCTCGAAACGGTGGAATGGAATTGGATATGGAAGGATTCCCGATTCCCGTTCCAGCATACCTGAAATTCGACGAAGTTATTCGTACAAAGTATAATATGATGTTGCGGAGGTGAGTTTTCATTCAGAAACAAGTGGGTGAAGTGTCATTTTGTAGATCTCAAAACTCCTCGTTCAAAATTGTTGTAAAGTGAGGAAATATAGTGTGGTATTACGGTAAGCGAAATTTGAAAAATGTGCAAACACCGCCTCTTAAAAATGAACACAAAGCTTTTCTCTGTTCTGGCGACGAAAAATCAGTATATCTTTGTTTCTAGTAGTTTATCAATAACCAAAACTAGTATTCCATCTGGAGCGAAACACGCTAATTCTATTCTTTCACAAATAATTTCACCAAAACTACAAATTTTTGTGAAATTTTAACTATGTCATGAAAATCAGCGTGTTTCAAACTAGGCGAAATTCTATTTTTGGTTTTCTATAACCTACTAAGAACAAAACTATACTTGTTTTTTCGTTTTTTCATCAGAAAAGTTCAATTTGTGAATTCTAGACAGTCCGGTGTTATCACATTTTTCAAATTTTGCTTACTACGACCATTATACTCACTGAACCTTTAAAATGAGTCTAAAATTTTGTGAAAAAGATAGAGAATATTGAAGACTTATGAGCAAGTTCCAGAACACATTTTTTAGCTCCAGATGAGCGTTTGATAATGAAAGAATGCAGATTCTTGTACAGCGACTCAAGATCTATAAAATGACAGTTTTGGCAGTTCAAATTTAGTGTGGGGGCCCCAAAAATTGTAGTTCTCCAAATATCATAGATGCTCAAAAACAATTAACTCCGTTTTTCCAGTCTTTTGAACTATAGGAGTGTCTAAACATTTTACAGCAATACCTGAAAATCACCTCAGAATAGGTGCAAAGGTCAGTAAAAAACGGGTCTAATTGTTGACAGATATCTTTAATTTTGAGCTTCATAATTATGGGTTCTACACTATGATGAAAGCTTCAGAATGTCGGCGTGTTTAGTTCACTCTGAACTCATTTCCTGAAATTACAAATCTGTTTATTTTCAAAAAAGTTAGAACCTCTAAAAACTTTTGTAATAATTTCCTTATTGATTTTTCACATCCTTGGTTTTGAAAAACAAAACTGAAAATTAGACCCTATTCCAGAATAATGTCCCATTCCCTCATCAAGCTCGAAATTTTAATCCAAAATGTCTATTATCCAGGTTCTACGCCAATTACGGACAACGTCAAAGCTCATCTAGCTTCCAACGAAAATCGAATATGATGACGTCACTCATTGAAGCACATTATCCCGAAATTTTTAGTCACAATTTGTCAAGGATATATCTGAAACATATTCAATTCATGTTTTTTGATGAAAAGAATCCCGCATACTATTTCAAACCATTTAACCGTTTTCTAGAACTTCGAAAAGTCCATTCTGGCCGATAATAGGCTGAAATTGATTGATTTTGATTCTATTTTGATAGCTTGCAATTTATTTCTTATGTACTGCTGTATTTAACCTATTTATATTTATGTTCACGTATTTCCCTCCTTTTTTAAACTGTTTTACCCTGTTTTTGGATTTCTTTAATCGCCGGGTGCAAAAACTTATCCTTCTTTCAAAACCCATTTATTTTTCATATTTTCTCATGTTCTGTCTAAAGTTTTATAGATTTTTCAACGAAAAAAAAAACGTTATATTTAAAGGTCCTATGAACCATCCTCATTTTTCACTGAAATTTCAGATTTTTGAAGTTTCAGATAGAATATTGCAGATGGATATTACTATTGACAAAGGATTTTTAACGTCGCAGAAGTTTCCGTATTTTTCGAAGCCGCAGATGGTTGGAGAGTATTTTGTGAAGAAGGATAGGTTAGTTTTGGCGTTTCTTTGGGTTCTTTTGTTGGGAAAATATAGGCTTCAATTTTAAGGGCAAAACTATACTTCATGAAACAATAGTCGCTATAATTCATTCATTAATCGGTTAAACGCGCTCTATTGATAATAAATAGGTGTTTGCTTCAAGATGAAGTTTGAACCTAATTATAATGTGAAATTCAAGTTCTACGTTCTACGCGTGAAACTACCCCAAGAAACTTTATTTCAAAAACTAAGACCACAGTAACCCTCATTTATTATAATTAAATCATTAATCGATTAAATGCGCTCTATTGATAATCACTAGTTGTTTGTTGCTTAAAAATAGAATTGGAGTGAATTTCTATATTAAATTCAAATTCTACGCCCAAAACTATCACAAGGAACTTTCTAACCCTTAATTTAATAATTCAGAAAAGCTAATTTTCTAAAATCATGGACAACTGGAAGTACAGTAACCCACATAAATTTGGCGAGGCTTTGGTTATTCGTTTTCAGCTGGTAACAGTACTATTAAAATAACATGCGTTTAATCAGAAAATCGGACAAAATTACAAAAAAAAGTTATCAATATCAAATCCATAACATAAAAAAGGTGTCTAGAAAAAAATCTCGATTGCTTGTTTCCAGATTTTACATCCAGTAGCCGATATGTCAAAGTTGTGCAAAGACGCGTGTCTTGTAGCACCCGATCGGGTCCCAATTGTGATATGTTCACTGAAAATTTAGATTTTGTTAGTAAGGCAGAAGAAACCAACCTATCCGGAGCAATATTTCTAGACTATAACAACTTAATAATGACCTCTACTGAATATATTTTTCTTTGCATTGTTAAACTCCAGATTAAGATTTTTTATATCCTTTTTCTGAAAATTTCAACCTCTTACAGAATCATAAAACGTGCTCTTTCATTTGAGAGCAACTTGCCAAATTTTAAGAAAAAATTTCATTTTAAATCGGACAATATTACAAATAAATTTATTGCGAAAAAAAACCACATATTACACGTCATTTTTATTCGAACGAAACATGCCAACTTTTGCGACTCTTCCGTTTTCTTCAAGATAAGACAAAATTGCGATTTCTCCAAAATTCTTTGAATTTTTGATTTTGATACGTCGCCTGAAAATTGCTATTGTTCATTCTCTCAACAGATTTTTTGGCCTACCCTTTTTTAATCCCCACAAGTTTGATAAATTTATCAATGTTGAAGTTGCTATCCTCATCCAACCACCATACATATCTCTCGAAATTCTGCCCAATCTCCCCTTTTTGCCATAATTCGACAAAATTGCAAATGTCGGTTTCTGTAAAATATCCAATGTTTACTTGAACATTTTTAGCTGATAGACGTAAAAATTGTTGATAGGTGAGTTTAGTATGAGGTAGGTGGATACTATTTGGAACTTGATAAATCTGAAAAAAAAGAGAACTCCGCTTGCAATTTCATGTTCCACATACCAATCCGTAATTTGTTACAATTTCACAATTCGCCTTCCACTCCACACCAAAAGATTTCAATGGTTGTCGTAGTTTTGGAAGAAATTGTCGAATATCAATATCGCTGTACACTTTCAGAATTTCTAAGTTTTTTAAACTTTGAATTCCAAAGTCAATATCGGTTTTAGATATTTCTCCATCAATCATCAAGTTCTTGACAGTATTTTGATAAAATTGAAGAAGAGCTTTGAAGTGGTCTACAGCATATTTGAGCAAATCTGTAGAGCTTTCCAGCCTGTTCTCCCACAACACATTCTCTTCCATATTTAGACTGAAAATTTAAATATTTTTCATAGTTTTTCGTGTAGTTAAAACTCACTAGGCAATGCACTTGTAGTCAAACATATTCTTGATCTCCAAAATGAAACCTAGGTTTTTCTTTGTTTGAGAATCAACCCCATGTATCACATATATTCTGACACAACTTTCCAAATGACGAGCAAGTTTCAATCCATAAATATAATTTTTAGAAACCCTGGTTTCTGCATAACTTTTTTGAGAGCATCTTGAAAATCGGCACCTGTAAGGGAGTTTAAAAAAATTGAATTATGGAAGTTTTTAATCACCTATCATCGGGTCCATTTCATCCACTATCATGATTTTGAGTTCTGGTGGCAAGTAGAGGTAAAGGCCGAAAACCTAAAAAACAAACATAGTTTGATATAGATACTAATTGTAAAACTCACTTTTTCTTTCACTTCTTTAACTATTTTGAGCATTTTAAGAGCTTCAAATCACTGAAAATCACAAAAAATCAATACAACGCGTCAAACAACACAGAAATAACTCTCCAAGCCGTTATGAATGCGCATGTCAAAAAAAGCGAGGAATGTACTGGAAAAGAGACTGTTTGTTACGGAGAGGGTGGAAGAGAAAATATATGGTAGGAGAAGAGGAAAGGAAAAGATTGTTCACCATATCGGAT
Organism: Caenorhabditis sp. 38 MB-2015; assembly: GCA_900536415.3. Lineage (NCBI taxonomy): Eukaryota > Metazoa > Nematoda > Chromadorea > Rhabditida > Rhabditidae > Caenorhabditis > Caenorhabditis quiockensis. The sequence goes on from LR548581.1 coordinate 154,097, forward strand.
GTCAGACACATCTCAAAAAGAATCTCAACTTTGCTCTTTTCAAATGATCATACATAAAAAGGTCGTTTCGAGTAATAAACTCATACATAAAAATGTCCCCTATTGATAAACTGAAATAAGAACCCATACCACCAGAAAATCCCTAAAAGGTAGACCTACTTCCCTCAAAAACGAACTTTTTTTCTGACAAAATGTCATATTTGAAATAATATAGTGTCGAAAAATGGATTTGCTGAAAATGCCTCGAAGAGTTTTGTCCAGCTCGTTTTAGAATGATAAGTTTTGGTAAATCAGATTGTCTCATTAATACATATTGTCCATTTCGAATTTTTATTCCCTTCGCAAAATTGATCTACCAGACGAAATAGTGTAAAAAACTAAGAGAATCAGACACTTGTAGATCGAAATATCTCGAAGCGAAAGGAGAAGAAGAACGAAATGGACAACACCAAATGAACTAATTAGTCCCACTCAAAAAATCCAGAAAATTTAGAACCCTTTCATAATATTAGATATTTTTTAAATTCAAACAAGATTCCAAAAAAATATTTATTCTCGACGTAATTCAATGATTTACAATAATCCCAATTTTGATTATTTCTCCATGTTTTCGAATATAGAACAGCTCGGCACTCTTCCCAGAATCATTAAGATGCTCAATTCTCATTCGTCCACTGAAAATTATCGAACAACTTTCGCAACTACATATGTCCTTGACTTACTTTTGAGGTATTCCCATAAGGTTGATATATTCATCCACGTCGAAATCGGTCTCCCCCTCCAAAGACCATCCATACTTCTCAATGTTCTGTCCGATTTCACCTTTTTGCCAGGATTTGACAAAATCACGAATGTTGGTCACAGTTAGATACCCAATATGAACAACAACATTTTTGGCGGTTAATCTTTGAAATTGGATATGTTTGAGTTTGGTATAGGGCATGTAAAGATCATTTTGGACTTGATAGATCTGATTAAAATCGGCTACAAGATTGGCGTTCTTTTCGTCCACACACAAAGATCTCAATGGATGACGTATTTTTGAGAGGAATTGTCGAATATCAATATTACTGTACACTTCTAGCATCTTCAAGTTTTTTAAATTTTGAATTCCGAAGTCAATTTTGGTTTTAGAAATTTCTCCATCAATTATCAAGTTCTTGACAGTATTTTGGAAAAATTGAAGAAGTTTTTTGAAATGTTGTGCAGCATATTCAAGCAAATCCGTGGAATTTTCCAATGTATCCTCCCACAATACCGTCTCTTCCATATTTAGGCTGAAAATTTAAATTCAGAGATCCTATAATTTTCCGAGACTTTGAGACTTACTAGGCAATACACTTGTAATCAAAAATATTTTTGATCTCCAAAATGAAACCAACATCTTTGTTTGTTTGTCGATCAATCCCATGTGTCACATATATTCGAACACAACTTCTCAAATGACGAACAAGCTTCAATCCATAAATATAATTTTTAGAAACCCTAGTTTCAGCATAACACAATTCTGAACATCTGGAGAATCTGCATCTGTAAGAAATATATATATTTTTTTTGAATTTTGCTTTTGAAGATTCTAATTACCTATCAGCGGGTTCCATTTCGTCCAATATCATAATTCGCAGTTCTGGTGGCAAGTAGAGATAATACCCAAAAACCTGTGAACAATTGAGAGAAATTTGAACGGAAAATTTTTGAAAACTAACTTTTTCTTTTGGTGAAGAATTCTGGGAGTCATCGAGAATTGCTTGAAAGTTGTCATTTTTGGGAATTGAGGACATTCTGAAATTTAAAAAGTGATATAGAAAAAAGGTGGACCGCAACAGTAAGCAATGAGCATCAAGAAGAAAAGAAAGGTGTGTCCTTTGCTAGATAATAAGGGATATGTGTGCAGCAGAAATACAATAGCTCTTTTTAGCCTGTGTAGACGCAGCAAATGAATTAGACCTTTAAGATTGGGGGTAAAGAAGGTTCGCAAGTTGCTCTTAAATTAAAGAGCACATTTTAAGGGGAAAGCTCTCAAAAAGTTAAAAGTTAAAAAATAGGAGACTTTCAACGTAGGCAAAGTTTTTAGGATTCTTTTTTTTTAATTAAATTTTTTATCCATTTTTAACAATTGGATTCAACTTTTTCTTAAAATTTGTACACTCATAAAGTTTTACCTCCTAATCATCATGATATTTTTTTATCCGCCGTATTTAAATTAAACAACTTTGATCCTTCATAATTTTTTTCATGAAAATTTCTTGCGGATAAAAAATATACCATGATGATTAGGAGATCGAACGCTATAACTATACAAATTTTAAGAAAAACCTCAATCGAAGCATCATTTTGAAAAACTGAATGTTTCAGTTCGAATCCAGTTTCAGAAATGATTGAAAAAAGTATTTTCAAAATTTTAAATTCTGAAAATTGAATAAATAGTTTTAAAAAATGGATGAACCGGAAGAGTAGGTAATAGGTATGCAAAGTTTCCAATTTCCTTTTTCAAATGAAATTTTATCGAATATACATATTTCTCAAAAGTTGTACACTCATACTTAAAAAAAGGCGCCACCTGATGTTACGCAGTGATTCCAATTTTTCTGGATATTTTGAGTGGAAGGGGTTAAAACTTTAGAAAGTCAGCTAATTAAAGGGGGAGTGGCACCAAAAAATAAGTTGTGTTCAAATTAAAGAGTACCACCGACATAGTGAAACCACAAAGGGAATTTCTACCGAAAAACCTAGTATTCGAGAAAATTGGATTTGAACACTTTTTTTGAACTTATGCTATACGTGGTTATAAAATTCGCGGACTGGCGAATTTCTCAAATACTAGACTTTCCGGGAAAAATTCCTTTGGGGGTTATACTATATCGATAGTGCTCTTTTTTTTTTTGAACATAATTAATTTTCTGGTGCACCACCCCCTTTCAAGTTAATTTTGGTGCAGCTCCACCATTTTGTTCTGGTGCAGCTTTCACCAATTTCTTTGTGTTCAAAAGAAAGAGCACCATCGATATAGTATAACCCCCAAGGGAATTTTCACCACAAAGCCTAGTATTTGAGAAATTCGCCAGTCCGCGAATTTTATACCCATACGTTCAAAAAAAGTGTTCAAATCCAATTTTCTCGAATACTAGGTCTTTTGGTAAAAATTCCCTTGGTGATTTTACTATGTCGGTGGTACTCTTTAATTTGAACACAACTTATTTTTTGGTGCCACTCCCCCTTTAATAAATTCGAGTGACAGAATAAAGGAGCCATGAGCAACGTTAGAGAAACTTTGATCCTTCATAATTTTTTTCATGAAAATTTCGGGATTATAAAAAATGCATCATGATGATCAGGAGATCGAACTCTATAGGTATACAAATTCTATGAAAAACCTCAACCAAAACAACAAACAGCATTTGAAAAAGTGGATGTTTCAGTTCGGGTACATTTCAGAAATGTTTGTGTTCTCGTAAAATAATTTTTTTTAAAATATTTTCAAAATTTACCAGTTATTTTTCAAGATAATCACAGAATATTTGAAAACATACACCGCAAAAAAACAAGGCAATAATGAGAATTTCGTCGCTCTTCTAACCATTATATACACACAACTCGAAAAAGAGGAGAAATACACAAAAAGAGGAATAAGAGCGTGGGAGATGCAAGGTACGGTGGATATTTGTGTGATGAATTAGAAAAAAGAATATGAGATGGAAACATTTGCTAGTCAACGCGCGGAGTGTCGTTTGTTCCGATATTTTTTCTGTTTCATTTCAAAGGGCAATAAAAATCAACAAACTATAAAACAACCAGTCTCGTAATTTATGTAGTTAAATTTCAACTATATATTAGGTCATTTGACTATGTAACTATTTTTTTGAATTAAAAAAAAATTGTCAAGTTGCTTTTAAACGAGAGAGCACATTTTTAAATGTACATCCAAAGCTGAATCCATTCACGTTCAACGTTTTCAAGTTTGTTAAAATGTTGGTTCCAAAGTCGAAGTCGATGTGATTTTCTTTGCGAATTCCACAGGCAAAAAAAAGTATCTTTTTTTTTAACCGCGGTTTTTTACGGCGGTGTTTGCACACAATTGCGCGAAATTCAAAAATGACTTTTTTTTGTTTTTTTGTTCCAGATGAGTGTAAATAAGACTAAAAGGCAAAAATAAGTCATTGTGGGAAGTGGGAGAGACTGGCATAACATAAACTGGCACATTTTACGACCTTACAGAAAGAATATTCCATGTTTCACAAAATTTGGCAACAAAAATGGAAAAATAACGTTTTATGTGTAATCTGAACAGTTTCAGAGAAAGATATCAGTGTATTGGTTATAAATCGGAATATATTCTTCATTTTCCACACCAAATAAACGAGTTTGCGGATATTTAGCCAATAATATCACGAAATAATTTAAAATTTTTGAAAATATTCTCCCGAAAACTGTGCGGCAAAAGCGCACATTTAGTGTGCGGACCATTGCCATTTTCAGACGCGACATTCTCCTCCCATTTTTGCATAAATATGTTTTTTATTTTGGAAAAGTTCGTAACTAATTTTTTCTGAAGAAAAAATACTTTTTTTTTCACTGTGAATTCTAATTTCCAAATGTTCCACCGAACTGCGATGCATATCCATCAATTCTCTGGTTTTTGCCAAAGCCAAGGTTGTGAGACTCTCCGAACTCTCTAAATCTTTAATCCATAGGACTCTGCCACTAATAAATTTTTCACTGAAAAAAACGATTCATCGTTATTTCTCGACATTAGGAGACATACCATCTCATAGTTTTCTCCCCGTCGTTTTCCTCGAATATCAAATAATAACCAAGATGAATTGGATGACGGTCTTCTGTATATCCATGTGATACGCTCAGCGTTAGCAGACCACCAATGAATCGATCGAGTTTTAGGGATTGGAGATAGTTTTTCGATGAAAATGATTCTGCGCGGCATGTTTTAGAGCATCGACTGAAGCGAAGTCTGTAATGTTTCAAAATTATTCAATAAACATTTTTGAAAAACTCAAATCACCTATCTAATCTTTTCATTCGATCAATCACCATCATCCGCAATTCCGGAGTCAAGTCGAACAAATGCTCGAACACCTTAAATATTTTGTTCGTATTTTCTCTCTAGCTACCTAAATAAATTAAAATTGAACTAACCTCATCTTCTTCTTCGGACATTTTCGACACTTCCGACATTTCGTGGCACAATCCAAATTATAAACAAGCAGCAATGAGAAAAAGGGCAGAAAAAACAGCGCGAAAAAGAGACGTAGACAACGAGGTGTTTTCTATATGCTAGATAATGTATGCTTCCCGTTCCCCTCTCAATAAGTTTTGTTTTCCATAGTTTATAGGAGAGACGCAGAGAAAAGGAAAAACATGAAAATGGCAGATTCTTATATTTTTAAAACGCTATAATTCACTGAAACCTTGGCTCATAAAAATAGTGATAAAGTTTTTGATACTATCAGAAAAGCGGTTTAAAACTATCTATGGTACCGAATTTTTAGCTTTTTTGCTATATTGAGTGTAAAGTTGTTGATTATTTACAAAAAAAATCGAAATGTTGTTCAAAGAAAATTTTTCATTAATTCACAAAGACGATGAACCTTGTTGAAAAGGAATTTTTGAAATTGGCTCTTAAAAATAGTATCCAAAAAGTGGCAGACATGAGGTCAATAAAATAGTGAATTTGAAAAACTGTGTGTACTTTGAGAATTATATCCCTAAAAAAGAGCAAGCTCTAATGACCCATGGGCTTCAGTAAAATTGAGCACGCTGTTTAGGCTCTTCAAAAAAAGTCCTACTGGTCCTACAAATATACATAAAAATGGGCACCACCTGGTGTTATGTAGAGGGTTCTAACTTTTCTGGATATTTTAGGTGGAAGGGGTTGTAACTTTCGAGAGTCAGTATTTTTTAATTATTAATTAAATTGATTGACAGTCAAAGGATAGTTTATTACTCCAAAATTGGTTTTATAAGGATTTTCCTGACCCTTTCAGCGTTCAAGGTAGTCTAGAACCCATTTTTCGGCATCATATTATCTCAAATGTGACGTTTTTCAACAAAAAAAAATCGCGTTGTTGAGGGAAGGGGTTCTAATTTTTGAAATTTTTCGGGTTGAAGTGGCTTTTAATTCAGTTTGCCAATGGGGGGCCTTTTTATGTATGCACAAGGTGCCAACAATTATCACTTTCTCGTTTTTGTGCTCCGTAATACTGTAAAGCGAAGAATTTGCATTTTTTACTTGAAAATTTTTTATTTCAAAACTGGGAGCTTTATTATGAAGCAAGGTTGCATTCGAATTTCAATTCCCCACCAGTATACCACAGCAATGCGATCTTTTCCGTTTCATATTGGACGATCTTTGTTATTGAGCTGAATCATTTTTTTTTTAAATTATTTTATTCTATTTGTAAACACAGACTCACGTGATAGGTGCGTTTAGATGTGCGAAAAGAAATTCAACAGTAAAATCATTGTGGGTGAAATGCCATGTGCATCTTTGAAAGCTGTCCCGCAACATTCCACGTTTCCATTGTTGAAGAAATTCGAACACGTCATCCACGCTCAGATTTATTGCGGAAACAGTGATATCGTTAGCGTTGAGACGCAAGAGTTGACTCAAAGTGAAACCAGTGCGAGACATGTCTAGGCATTCACTAACGTTGTAAATCTGTAGAAACTCGAGCTATCAAAATGTATACTTTGATTCCGAGCTAACCTGTGGACAATCAGCGACGTCCCCAACATCCCCACCCCTATGCGCAATTAGAGCACGCAAAGAATTTGTTGTTTTCGAGATCAGTTGTCGAGCATACCAACCATCCACGACTAATTCCTTCAAATTTGTCAAAATATCGTCTCCGAAATCGATAACATCGTGGCTATCTGGCCAGGTTCTAACGATGAGACGTTTCACCGAACAGCGATGCATATTCATCAAATCTCTAGTTTTCTCCAGAGCGAAGGATGTGAGCTTTGCCGAATCATCTAAATCATTAATCCAGAAGACTTTACCACCTCTTGATTTTTGACTGAAAAATGAAAAATGCGATTTGCAGTTGTTTTTCGACACATACCATCTAATGGTTTTCTTTCCATATTTTTCCTCAAACACTATTCTATAGCCAATGTGCTTTTTAGAAGGGTCTTCAGTGAATCCGTGCGAAACTTCGATGACCCTTCTACCATTAGGATATTCCAACAGTGATATCGATTCTAGATAATATTCCGATGCAAATGATTCTACGCGACATGTTTTAGAACATTGACTGAAGCGAATTCTGTAATGGATTGTAGTTTTTGTGGTTATCATTTTTGAGAAACTGAAATCACCTATCTAATCTTTTCATTCGATCAATCACCATCTTCCGCAAGCCTGATGGCAAGTCGAACAAATGATCGAATTTCTGAAATACATTTTTTTAAAGCTCTGTTTCTTAATAACTCGAAATTCGAACTAACCTCAACTTCTTCTTCGGCTATTTTCGACATTTTCGACATTTTGAAGTACCACCAATCAAAATAATAAACTAGCAAAAGTGAAAGGACGAACTAGGTGTTCTTTATATGATAGGAAAATAGATGACAACCCCCCAATTAGTGTTTTTTTCCAGAATTTTTATGGGAGACGCGAAGAAATATGATAGATTGTTCTGATATAATTCACTGGAACCTTGGGTCATAAAAAATGTTGATGAAGTTTTTGATATTATCAGAAGACGTTTTCAAATTAACCATAATTTATGTGAGATACGTAGAGAATGACAGATTTTGCTGATAAATATTTTTGAAACGATGTATTTGATGGAATTAAAATTGGTGGACCTCAGGTCACAGCTTCCCAGATGAAATATTTTTGAAATGAGTTCCTGGGATTTCCTAAAAATTAATTTACTGGCACCGTAAAAATTAATAGGCTCCACGAAATTCCATTTTTTCCGGTATCAAACTTTTTTCATTGTTTGAGTCTTAAAAAAGAGAATCAGATAAAAACGTAACGGGTACCAAATCTAGAGTTGGACCCAGATCCAAACATTTTTTTCGATAATCTTGTTTCGTTTAAAAAAAGTTGTGCACACACTTCACACGCGTACACAGTGACGATAATTAGCACACTTCATTTATAAGAATTTTTCCGGATTTTTTTCTAAGCTCCATTGTGAAATATGAAAAAATTATTTTAATATTTTAATTTCAAAAAATTCGACAAGTTGTTGATATTTTCGTGTTGAAATCCGGATAACTTCCCAGAGACTAATGGATATATAAAAAAGATACTGTAGCAGTTGTTTGAGCTGTAAAATTTGTCGAAAAAATCCAAAACTCCATTGTCAAACATATAAATTCATTTTATTTATTGAATTTCAAAAATACAATGACAATAAAAATACACGTGTCACTTGCTCAATCCCATTCACAAATGATTAACAAACCACGATGTGTTAATGTGATGCTCTTCCCGATATCTTTGAGATGATTGATCCGGTAATTTCCACTGAAAATTCAAATTTTAATTTCGAGCTACATACATAAATTTGATGCCAACTCACTATTCGTTCTGCGTTGCTCCCAAGAATTGAGCAATCCGTTGCACATCGAAGGGAGATTTCAAAATCCAAGTACATCTTCTCAAATGTTCTCCACGTTCACCATTCTGCCAAGATTTCAGGAAATCCGCAATATTTTCTTCAGTCATTTGTCCGATATTAATAAACAGTTCTTTCGCTGACAATTGTAAAAATTGCGTATAATTCAAGTTAGCGTAAGGCAAAAATATACGCTGCTGAACTTGTAAAACCTGGAAATTCAAAAGGATTTTTGAAAATAAAATTACCAAACCAACCTTTTCACATCTTCCAAGATATTCACTACCATCCTCCCCATAAACCTCTAGAACCTTTAAAGGATACCGAGTTTTTGGGAGGAATTGGGGCAAAAATCTGGCCTCTACGGCTAGGGCTTCTAGATTCTTCAATCGTTCGATTTCAAAATTGAAGTTTGCCTTGAAACCGGTTCCATATATCCACAATTGTTTGATAGTATTCTGATATATTTTCAATAGATCTTTGAAGTAGGCACTACTAGATTCGAAGATGTTTGTTGAAGTGTCCAATTCACATCTACACAGTTTCTCCCTATACAACTTTGCCCTAAAAAAATTATGTAGGTTTTTTTTATATGTTATTCTACGTAGATACTAACCATGTCATGCATTTTCGCCCGTTTTGTTGTTCTTCGAATGTTACACTGAAACCATAGCATTTTTCGTCTTCCTGACCGAACACAGCTTTTACGACTATGATTTGTGTGCTGATTTCCCTGATTTCTAATTCGTAAATGTAATTTCTTGAAGCCTTCGCTTCTTTATTACACAGTTTTGAACAGCGTGTAAATCTGCATCTGTAAGAAAAAAGATTCAGTGATGATCTAAGTTCAAATTTTAAATTTACCTGTCGTCCGGTTTCATTTCGTTTATGACCATCATTCGCAGCTCGGATGGCAAGTTGAAATAAAGACCGAAGATTGTAGACATTCTGTTCACCAAACAAGAAAAAAAAAATGCTCAAGACAGAAATCGATTGAGAGGAAACAGAAAAGGACGCCGGATCACTTCCCAGAATCTATGAAATATGTGTCTAAACACGAAAAGAAGGGGTACTGTAGTAGTGGCGTGGCTTTTTTCTATACTGGTGGAGGGAAAGAGCATTAGAGGAAAAGAGCTAGGTACTTTGGTAATGTGTAGGTTGACACAGTGAAAAAAAAAGTATTTTTTCTTCAGAAAAAATTAGTTACGGACTTTTCCAAAATAAAAAACATGTTTCTGCAAAAATGGGAGGAGAATGTCGCGTCTGAAAATGGCAATGGTCCGCACACTAAATATGCGCTTTTGCCGCACAGTTTTCGAGAGAATATGTTTAAAATTTTTAAAATAGTTCATGATATTATTGGCTAAATATCCGCAAACTCGTTGATTTGGTGTGGAAAATGAAGAATATATTCCGATTTATAACCAATACACTGATATCTTTCTCTGAAACTGTTCAGATTACATATAAAACGTTATTTTTCCATTTTTTTTGCCAAATTTTGTGAAACATGGAATATTCTTTCTGTAAGGTCGTAAAATGTGCCAGTTTATGTTATGCCAGTCTCTCCCACTTCCCACAATGACTTCTTTTTGCCTTTTAGTCTTATTTACACTCATCTGGAACAAAAAAACAAAAAAAAATTTTTTGAATTTCGCGCAATTCTGCGCAATTCTTTCTGCGCAAATTCTTTTTTTTTTTTTTTTTTCGCGCAATTCTTTTTGAATTTCGCGCAATTCATTTTTGAATTTCGCGCAATTCTGTGCAAACACCGCCTTAAAAAACCGCGGTAAAAAAAAGATACTTTTTTTTTGCCTGTGGTTGATGAATCTGTGAAACATTAAATGGAAGATGGGATATCGTTGATTTTGAAGAAAAATTCTAGTTTTCACATATCCGCTCTTGAAAGTGACATTTGGCTGTAAGTCAATTGAAGAGCCTAGTTTGTAGGCATTCATAAAAAAGTCCACCATTGGCAAACTGAAGTTAAAACCCCTTCGACCCGAAAACCCAAAACTAGAACCATTCCCCTCAAAACCTAGTTTTTTTCTTGAAAATGTCACATTTGAGATAATATGATGCCGAAAAAGTATGTTCCAGACTACTTTGAACGCTGAAAGGGCCGTGAAAACTCTTATAAAACCAATTTTTGAGTTATAAACTGTGATAAATCATGTTTTCTTGTTCGTGGTCCCTTTTTTGTGTCTCCCAAATTACATATTTTGTGTCTCCCAAATTACAATTTTACTGAAGCCCATGGGTCATTAGAGCTTGCTCTTTTTTAGGGATATAATTCTCAAAGTACACACAGTTTTTCAAATTCACTATTTTATTTGTCAAAAAAATAAATAAATAACATTAGAGATACAATACAAAATTAATTTTCAAAAATGTTATATATTTCTGAAGTTGGTTTTCATCTCCTTGTTCCATTGATAACAGAGCATCCATCTAGATTCCCATTAGCTATACAGAATGTTGATACTTTTGTCCTCAATTGTATCATTCTCTCTCCATTCCAAAGTCAATGAGTTGTTTTGAGCGAAGATGAGAAGTTTCTTCGTAGCGTCAGTATCATGCATAAGTTCTGCCCAACCACTGAAACTCAGAAATTAGTCATAACAGTTTTCCAGAATTCAAAAAAAACTCACTTCTCATGTTTTCTTGCTCCAAGTAATCCCAAATATTCGATAAGTATTCGTGTGTTGAATGTAGAATTGATCAGATTCCAGGATAGTTGTTGGAAGTGTGTGGTTGATCCATACATCCAAGAACGAACAAAAATTGTGATAACCTTTTCTGTAAGCTTTCCAATATCTAAGCAAACATATTTCGCGGCCAATTGAAGAGTTTGCTCCATGTTGAACTTGGCATACGGGGCGTAGAGTCTATGTGTCACTTGGTACATCTGTAAATTCTTTCGTTAAATGTAGAAATAGACTATGATATGATCCAACTAACCGCTTTGTCACTTTCAAGACATTCCGAATACATTTTCCCATAAAGTCTCAAATCTTCCAAAGGATGTCGAAGTTTTGGCAGAAATTGCTCTAGAAATCTGGCCTCAATGCCTAGCTCCTTCAGATTTTTTAAGCGTCGAATTCCAAAATCAAAGTCCTTTTCGAAAACGTTCGCATAAATCCATAATTTCTTGATAGAATTTTGATGCATTTTCAGAAGATTCTTGAAATACTTGCAAGCATGATTGACCAGATTTGTCGAAGGTTCCAAATCGTCCAACCACAATTTTTCCGCGTACATACCTCTGCTGAAAAAAACACATAGAAATTTTTTAAGTTTGTCAAACCTACCATTCCATATATTTCTTCCCGTCTTTCTCATGAAATTCCAAACTATAACCATGACGATCTAGCTGCTCATACCCATGAATAACCTTGATTTCAATGAAGTGTGCCTGGAAACCATTAATTTCCAGCCCGGCTACGTAGTTCTTATCGGCCTTGGCTTCTGCGTTAGACATTCGAGAGCATCCCGAGAAACGGCACCGATCAATACCCGCCATTTCTCCCACGATCATACTGCTCATTTCACGTGGTAGTTGTTCAAAATATGGGAATATCTGAAAATTCCTCGATGAACGAAAAAAAAAACACAAAAAAAATCAAACCTTATTTTGCTCCAAAATCATATCCATAGACATTTTGAGAAGACGCGCACAACACAGATAAACAATGAATGAATGAATAATGGGATGAATGACGGAATGCGCGGGGCGGGGCACACAAAACAACGCTTCCCAAATGCTGGTTACTATGTGTCTCAACACGAAAAGGAGGGTACTGTAGCAGTGGCGTGTGTTGTGTGGCTTGTTTTCTATACTGGTGCGCTCCATTAAGAATTTTGTTTCTTGTAACATTAGAAACTGGTTTACTGGATATCAGGCTTCAGTGGATTCAACGTCTCCAGAAATATTTATGATTATATTTTTCAGAAACTCATCTTTTATTTTTTGGATAAAAGTAAAGTTACAACACAGATAAACAATGAATGAATGAATAATGGGATGAATGACGGAATGAGCGGGGCGGGGCACACAAAACAACGCTTCCCAAATGCTGGTTACTATGTGTCTCAACACGAAAAGGAGTACTGTAACAGGTGTTCGAGATGTGTGATTTGTTTGTTTTGTCTTTTGCAAACAATAGTTTTTTTTTTAACTTAAAGCAATTTGTTTTTCAATTTTTTAGAGCCAGGTATACTTGGGATACGGTGGACAAACGGCCGCCAGGAGACTTAACTCGACAAGGAGCGGACGCTTGACAAGGAGGTTAACTCGGCAAGTAGCGGGCGCGAGAGATAGACTACGAATAGGAGCGGACGCTTGATAAGTGGGACGTAACTCGGCAAGGCAAGGATGCGAGAGAAAAACGACGGGTAGAAACAGACGCTTGACAAGAGCGCTTAACTCGACAAGGGTCGCGAGAGAAAGGTCCTTTGAAGCTCAATACTCTTTTAACGAAGCCGGTTCGATTTATCCAATATGTACACGTCTATTGATATTCAATTTTTTATTTTATCTTTTAAACCGATGAAAAAATGAAACACCAAAGCCAGAAGATCACCGACAGTGTACAAAACTCTAGATTCTCTTTTAAGGCGTTGTGCGCCATCCTGACCACGTTGTTTCTTCGAGCCCTGGTTCCTACTCTAGGCGGCATTGCGCACTCAGCTAATCGGGATCTGTAAAAAGGGATCTCCTTATTTCAGATTCAAATTTGGAATTAAAATTACATACCTGTCACTCGCTGACAATTGGGCGACAATCATTCTCTTCAAGTCAATTGGCAATTTTTGATATTGATGGAATGTTTGACATCCCTTAATGAATTGATATTTTCAATACAGATTTGAAAAAAAAAAAACTAACCTTTTTCTCCTCGAAATTCATAATCATGGACATTTTTTGAGATGAACAAAGAATACGCACGACGTAGATAGACGGTGAATGAATGAATGAATGTGTGAACGATAGAAACAGAAAACAACGCTTCCCAACGGCTAATTAATATGTGTCTTGATACGAAAAAGGGGGTACTGTAGATTTTTTTTGAGATGTGTGGTTGGCTATGGGGAAAAGAGCAATACGTTTCTCCACATAAACGATTAGGTTTTTTTTTAGAATAAATGGTAAAAGTTTTTTTGTATTCCGAATTTTTAAAAATCATATTCCGTTCAGAAGTAGTGAAAACTAGGACAAACCAAGAAAATAAGCCTTAATTTTCGGCCTCTTTTCGCCTCTATTTACATTTTCTAACCCTAAAATAGACCACCCTACAGTTTTGAGAACATGGTTTGCGAACTTTTAGCCCCAATCATCAACAGTGGCTGAAATTCGGGTCGCGAAATGACCTAGAGCCCAACTGTTCACAAATAAAACTGGGTTGGCCTGATTGAATTGATTTGCGTCAGTTCAATAAGATCTGCTTGATATGACCAACTAATTGCTCGCAAATCGTTTTTGGATAAAAGTAAAGTTAAAAGTTATAGCACTTCCAGCGAAATTTCATTTTTCACGTTACGAAAAAAGTGAATGAAAAACTGACGGATAAAAATAATGTTTTTTGCAGAGTATATTTAGGTTCTGAAATTTACAGCCTAATTTTGAGATTTTTCATGGAAGAAAATAAACTAGCCGTTTTTTTCATATTTGATTACGCTGTAGTTAGGTCCCAGCACTCAAAACTGCTTGTATACAAGATTTTTCGTCAAAACACCTTTTTGGGACCAATTTAGGAAAATTTGGAACCTTAACACGGTAGTAGTTGTTCTGTAGCTGTATTCGAATAGTAGGTTTTTTTTTAGAATAAATGGTAAAAGTTTTTTTGTATTCCGAATTTTTAAAAATCATATTCCGTTCAGAAGTAGTGAAAACTAGGACAAATCAAGAAAATAAGCCTTAATTTTCGGCCTCTTTTCGGCTCTATTTACATTTTCTAACCCTAAAATAGACCACCCTACAGTTTTGAGAACATGGTTTGCGAACTTTTAGCCCCAATCATCAACAGTGGCTGAAATTCGGGTCGCGAAATGACCTAGAGCCCAATTGTTCACAAATAAAACTGGGTTGGCCTGATTGAATTGATTTGCGTCAGTTCAATAAGATCTGCTTGATATGACCAACTAATTGCTCGCAAATCGTCAGTGAATTTTCCTAGAACGTTCAAGTTGTAGTCGATTTTTTTATTGAAAAATGTGCACTAAAAACAAGAAATGAATTTATTTCATTAATGAAATATAACAGTGATATTGAAGACATCATGTAGGGGCATTTGGCGAGTTGCTCTTAATGAAAAGAGCACATTTTTTTGAGGGGATACTTCACATGAAAGGGACTGCGTTTTAAAAATGTGCTCTTTAATTTAAGAGCCAAACTTGCCAACTCCCGATCCGTTTCAGTTCTTATCTTTCCATAGACACATCAACAAGTTGTTTTCAACGTACATCAAAATGCCCCTTTTTGGGTCTGCGAGATCGATTTGATACAATTCACTGAAATTTTCTTGATTATCAAAAATTAAACTTCTCTTAAAACTCACGTGTTTTCCTTTTTTGCTCCCATATATTTGACAAACTTCTCAATATCGAATTCTGAGTTTGATAGAGTCCATTTCAATTGTTTGCCATGCTTCCATGACTTGATAAATCTTGCGAGCTCCTTCTCTGTCACCTGTCCGATATGAATATGAGCATCGTTTGCTGATATTCGAAGCAATTGCTCATAATTGAAATGGGCAAACGGGGCATAAAGACGGTCTTGGACTCGCAAAATCTTCTCGCACCCATCAATTTTTTGCTCTTCGAAAACTTCTAATACTTTCAAGGCTCGTTGTGATTTCGATAGGAATTGCGGAAGAAATCTTGATTCCACACGAAGTTCTTCCAAATTTCTCAAGCGCTTGATCCCGAAATCGAAATTTTCTCCGAAAAATCTCGAATATATCTTCAACTCCTTGATAGAATGTTGACAGGATTTTAGAAGATCTTTAAATTTTTCACTACTATAATCTACCAGATTTGTAGATTTTTCCAACTCGATTGTCCATACCATCTCACTATTTAGCGTAGAGCTGAAAAAAATCAGATAACAAGGTTCTAAATGTTTTCTTGATGATTTACCATATCATTTGCTTGGTCCCATCTTGTTGTTTTTCGAATCTCAAGCAATAACCATGCCATCTCCCATTGTCAAATCCATGTAAGACCTCTATATCGATTATTATTCCATATAAGTGCATAGCGTTGATCTTCAGACTATACACGTAATCCTTCGAAGCTTTCGCTTCTAAATTACAAATTTTTGAGCATGTTGAAAACCGGCATCTGTCCTTTGACCCCATTTCATTCACTACCATCATTCTTAACTCTGGCGGAAGATAGGAATAGTTTTTGAAAACCTGTAAAGTATGTATGCTTAATAAAATAAAATAATTTTTTTTTTGAAAACTCACATTTCTTTGCTCCAAACCTGACGACATTTTACAAAAAAAAATAATGCGCAAAATAATAATCAATGAATTGGCGTCAGATCTTTTCCCAGAGGCTATGTATTTGTGTCTTGACACGAAATGGAGGGTACTGTAGCAGTGGCGTGTGTTGTGTGGCTTGTTTTCTATACTGGTGCGCTCCATTAAGAATCTTTTTTCTTGTAACATTAGAAGGATATCAGGCTTCAGTGGATTCAACGTCTCCAGAAATATTTATGATTATATTTTTCAGAAACTCATCTTTTATTTTTTGGATAAAAGTAAAGTTAAAAGTTATAGCACTTCCAGCGAAATTTCATTTTTCACGTTACGAAAAAAGTGAATGAAAAACTGACGGATAAAAATAATGTTTTTTGCAGAGTATATTTAGGTTCTGAAATTTACAGCCTAATTTTGAGATTTTTCATGGAAGTAAATAAACTAGCCGTTTTTTTCATATTTGATTACGCTGTAGTTAGGTCTCAGCACTCAAAACTGCTTGTATACAAGATTTTTCGTCAAAACACCTTTTTGGGACCAATTTAGGAAAATTTGGAACCTTAACACGAATCGCGCTGAATATTCAACTACAGTGACCATGAGCAACTTCGGCCCGCAATTGAAGTTTGTTTTTCAAAAATCCAAGTTGTAACCCAGAATTAGAAGCCTAATTTTAACTGAACTATGTACCTCTAACCTGACAACAATGGTCCCAAAAACAGACCTCAGAAATTCCAAAAATAGGCCAATATGGTCACAAAAATGGACCACAATTGTCCCAAAACCTAACCTGTAAAATCACCAAAATTCATAAAAAATTGATGTTTTACACTTCCCATTTATAATCATGAAGCACAGATTTCACCAACAAAAATCAAAAATTTCACACCTGAAATTTCCGACCTACAGTACCTCTGATGTACTTTTAAACTAGCGAAATTATCCTTATCGTGCTGAATCCCAAACTACAGTAATCTTGAGCAAACTCGGCCTGCAACTGAAGTTTTATTCCAAAAATTCTACTCCCAACTGAAGTCCCAAAATAAATCAATATTTTTTTCAGATCTCTTCAAATTGGTCGAATGCCCGCTAAAAATCTCAACGAACTTCCTCTCAGAACTCAATCTAGTCCCAATTTCGACCTCGACGCCGGCTTCGACACATTTGACCCAAAAGAGGGCAACGAGAAACTCGAAATTCTACTGAAATGGTGCGAAAAAATGGCGCCAAATGGTGGAAGTTTGAAGAAGGTGCTCCATGGTGCACAATTTGTGTCTTGGCGAGGACTGCTCACCAAAATTGGCGCCACTGTTTATGAGCAAAGGGATACGTGGAGGTTCAGAGCTCTGAGAGTTGGTGATGTTATTTTTTTGTGCGAGGAAGAGACGGAGCAAAAAAAGGAGCACAATGCGAATATGGGGGAAAGGGATAAGCACATGACGTATTGGGGGTTCAAATTTGAACAGTATATGACGTTGGATGATGGAATGGTGAATTTTGGAGCGAAAAATTAGAATTTTCATGGATTTCAGCTGAAAATTGACTGGATTTAAGCCAAAAAATAGATAAAAATAGCTGATTCTAAGTTCAAAATCAAGATTTTTCAATGAAGATTGTAATTTTCAGGGAAATTTCAGTCTAAACTTTGTTGAAAATATCAATTTTGATATGATAAAAAGCGAAAACCCCTGTTTTGACGTGGAAATCTTGAATTTTTTTACAGATTTCTTCTTAAATTTCATGAGTTTAAAACCGAAGACTAATGAAGCAAGTCTAAAATATCAGGAATTTCAGGTGAAAATCATAGTTTCAGAGATTTTTCCTTCCAAATAAGCCCATTTTTGTAAAATTTTGGCTGAAAAAACACTCAAATTCAGAGTCATACACTTAAAATATACATATTTCAAGATTTTCAGCACAAAATAAGAAGTTTTCAGAAAATTCTCAGCTCGAAAATTTCATGAAAATTCAAGATTTTTCAATAAAAACGACGATTTTCAGGTCTTCCTGATCCAAAAATTAAAGTTTTCCATCAAAAAATGATTTTAATACCTGCTGAAAATCATGAATTTAATCCGGAAACCTGGAAAATTCAGAAGGTTGAAACTAAAACTATAATTTTAATTAAAAATTGAATGTTTACTTCGAGTTTATACTTGCATCCAACCAATTTTGAATTTAAATCCATGAATTCACAACATTTTCACTTCACCTGATTGCTTCAAGTCGGAAATTTTTGTCATTGTTAAAATTGGCCAATTTTTATTGAATTAGGTTATAGTTTTCGTTTTTCAAGTCAACATCAAGCTGAAAACTGGCAAAGTCAAAATTAGGCAATTTCCGAATGAATTCGAGTCTCAAAATGATCAATTTTTGTTCCAGGACATTCCCGAAACCAGCACTCCAGTCTCCACTCGCGAAGAATTTGCCACAGTCATGCGAACAAGCATCGAAAATGCTCAACCTGGCCAAAAACCACTGGAACTACTCTACTCGGCCGAAATCGATTGTTTGGATCGGGGTAGGACCTTGTATTTCGCGCCAGAACATTACTTAAAACTTCGAAAATTTGCAGATGGCAAGTATGTTGAGTTGAAAACGCACAAAGGCGACTTGCGTGGATGGTTTTGGAGCGGATCGAAAAGTTTGAAGTGGTGGTTGCAGTCGTTTTTGGTGGCTATTGATTATTTGGTAGTTGGGCATCGAACTGATCAGGGAATTGTGACGAAGGTTTGTTGTTTTTGCCTCAAAATGTCAAAATTTCACTGAAAATCTCGAAAATTTTCGAAAATGTCCACTTTCGTGCTGCAAATTATGCTCTCGACCTGAAAATGCATGAATTTTTGATAAAATTGAAACATTCAACTCAATTTTCTTTGAAAACATCGAAAAATCATAAAAACCCTGAAAAAAAATAAATCCTAAATTTTTTTTTCCGAGAGAAGTACACAAGTCGATGCAGCAAACCCGCTCTAACGTAATGAGGCAAAAATATTTTTAAAAACCTCAAATTTTCCGAAAATCCAGGATTTTGCAGGTTTTCAGGTAAGCTTTTTGATTTTCGAAGTTAAATTAACAAAATATATGCTCGAATTTAGCTGAAAATGATCACTTTCGGATTGGAAACATGATTTTGACCTGAAAATTTAGTGTTTCTCAAAAAATCTAGGTTAAATTCATAAATTTCATAACTTTCAATATGAAAATTGTCAGAAAACGATCTAGTATGAGCTGGAGTATCACTGAAACCATCTTTTTGACCTGTAAATCATAGATCAAAATTTCAGGCCAGTTTGATTAATTTTAGCCAGGATCAGATTTTATTGAAAGTTTAGGAGACTTATGGTTTTTGACATGATCAACTTAAATTTTTCAACACTTCGTAATGATATTTATGAATTTCAGCATAACTGCAGTCAGATTTTTTTTTGAACATGCTAAATTTCTAGCAGAGAAGTAGCTTAAAACGAGGTTTGGCTGAGGAATCTTCGATTTTTCATATTTTCACAAGAGTTGCAATGACGGTTTAAGAAGTTAGTAACGTGTGGGCTGAAAAAAAATGAATTTATATGGACCGGAAAAACCAAAACTGATTATTTATTAAATTAAAAGTGATAGAGTCTAGGTTGAAAACATCCTAAAAATCATAGTTTTGACTAGAAAATCGTGAATTTTCACATTTTCTCGATTAAAGAGAATTTTACAATCAATTTTTTTTATCTTCAGGTCTCCTCAATTCGCACCGACCAACTTCAAAAACACTCCCAATGGTATGGCGGAGCATGCATTCGGCTCATTTCGCAGGTCTTGACACGAATCTCTGAAGCTCTCAAAAACGATAAAGAAGCATGTGTCGTCGATTTCAAAGGATCGCAAATGATTCACATTTCGAAGTGCGCGGTGGATTCGTGTGATTTCATTCCCGATGATTTTCAGCGTAAATTTAAGTGAAAGTGAGTGAGGTTTGATATAAATTATTCATTTTGCAACTGAATTTGATTTTTGTTTCACATTTTCTGCTCTTTCCGAGTCGAGAAGTGTAAAAACTTGCTCTACATCAGAATCAGAATCCATCAAACTAAAAAATAACCAAAAAATGACGCTCCACCCAAAAATTGTTGGGTTTATCGATAAATTTTATGAATTTTTTAATCGATAATAAGTGCCTCAACATGAAAATCAAGAAAATTGTCAGACTTCAAGAAAAAATTATGGTTTTCAGCCAATTTTATAATTAAAACTGTGATTTAGACTTGGTAGTTTTGAATTTTGTAAGGCCAGTTTGATGATTTTAAGCCAATAATCAACAAAATCTTCCCTGAAATTGTGCTATAACTAGACAGTATCCACGTTTTGACCTATAAATCGTGGACTTCTCAGATTTCTGAACAAAATTCATGGCTTTGGCCAAAAAACCCTGAATTTTTCCAAAAATCTTGATGAAATTCATTATTTTCAGGTATTTCTTCGGTTAAAAATGACCACAATAACCCAAATATTCAACTTTTCTTGATGGATTCTCTATTTTCAGCTCTTGATTCACCAAATTTGGAAATTTAAAATACTAGAAATCTAAGGCGTCAACCTGAAAATCTGGATTATCTGAAATTGTCAAATAGAATTCATGATTTTTTATGTATTTCTTATTAAGAAAAAGAAAAACATTCTAAAACTGAAAACACACAGTTTGAAAATGTAATTGTGACGCGGCTGTGGTGAGGCTGTTACGAGATGTTGACGCGGCTGTGCTACTATTGTGACGCTGCTGAGACGCGGCTGAGCCACGACTGAAACGTGGATGTGACGCGGCTGTGACTCGACTGTGACTCGGCTGTGCCACGACTGAAACGTGGATGTGACGCGGCTGTGACTCGGCTGTGATACAATGAAAGCTTGTCCTATATCTCACCCCAAATTATGAGAAGTGTGCTCAGTTGGTCCGAAGAATGAAGCCGTTGTGAATCCCCAAGCCATGCCGTTGAGAATCGGCATCAGAACCCAGAAACAGAAGTAGAATCCTTTGAAATATTTTCTCAGATCAAAACGTTTTTTGATACAGACAAATATGTACATTAAGTTAATGGATAGGAGGCAGAAGATGGCTCCAAAGCAAACAAAACACATATGGAGTAGGAGCTCGGCAAGGAATCTGTTCTGGATTGAGGTTTTCGAGAGATCCATGACCACTGCGAAGGTGGTGCCGACGGACAAGAAGTGCTGAAATATAGGTACAAACCATCTAGCTGATATCCCCTACCGGTTTGACAATCGCTTGAAGGATCGAGAAAAATAGATTGGACACGCAGAAGTAGATGATGTAGCACTTATAAATTCCCATTCCTTTGAGCGATTTGAAAATTGTCAGGCCGATGAACATACCATTGAAGAGCGCAGAAAAAATCAATAATACCGGATGGAGGAAATTGAAATTCATCTTGTAAACTATATACAAAATGAGAAGGATAAAAATGGGTGGGATATAAAAAATAGAAAAAATAATTAGTAAAATCCCAAAAGGTGATATTTTGATGAGAATAACAAATGAGCTCGGAGACTGAGCACAAATTGGCACCTTATTTTTGTTTTGATGAAAAAGTGCTAAAAGTGCACAAACAACTGAGCGGAATGCACTACTAGTTATTGGTTTCGAGCTGAAGAATCAAGGAAATAAAAAAATGAGTAACTAAGTTTAAAGCTCATTTTCAGAATCTCCTAGTAGAATTTCAGCCAAGATATATAGCTCATTTTGTAGCCATTTTCAAGATCTACAACACTGGCTAATTTAGAGCATCTGAAAAATCACAAAAATGGAGCAAAATGCACTACGAATCTCTTTATTTTCAACAAAACCAAGTGCTGTATATGATTCCGTAGCTCTTCTCAAGCTCTACAACGTGGTCTAACTGGATATCTAATTGGAGCATCTGAAAGAACACAAAATATGGAGCAAAATGCACTACTATGTACTTTATTTTCAGCAAAGAGGAATGGGGATAATGGGTTCTAAAAGAGGGGCAAAAAATTTAGGTAAAGGAGAAACTTATG
>LR548581.1:176313-205358 GCA_900536415.3 Caenorhabditis sp. 38 MB-2015
CATAAGTTTCTCCTTTACCTAAATTTTTTGCCCCTCTTTTAGAACCCATTATCCCCATTCCTCTTTGCTGAAAATAAAGTACATAGTAGTGCATTTTGCTCCATATTTTGTGTTCTTTCAGATGCTCCAATTAGATATCCAGTTAGACCACGTTGTAGAGCTTGAGAAGAGCTACGGAATCATATACAGCACTTGGTTTTGTTGAAAATAAAGAGATTCGTAGTGCATTTTGCTCCATTTTTGTGATTTTTCAGATGCTCTAAATTAGCCAGTGTTGTAGATCTTGAAAATGGCTACAAAATGAGCTATATATCTTGGCTGAAATTCTACTAGGAGATTCTGAAAATGAGCTTTAAACTTAGTTACTCATTTTTTTATTTCCTTGATTCTTCAGCTCGAAACCAATAACTAGTAGTGCATTCCGCTCAGTTGTTTGTGCACTTTTAGCACTTTTTCATCAAAACAAAAATAAGGTGCCAATTTGTGCTCAGTCTCCGAGCTCATTTGTTATTCTCATCAAAATATCACCTTTTGGGATTTTACTAATTATTTTTTCTATTTTTTATATCCCACCCATTTTTATCCTTCTCATTTTGTATATAGTTTACAAGATGAATTTCAATTTCCTCCATCCGGTATTATTGATTTTTTCTGCGCTCTTCAATGGTATGTTCATCGGCCTGACAATTTTCAAATCGCTCAAAGGAATGGGAATTTATAAGTGCTACATCATCTACTTCTGCGTGTCCAATCTATTTTTCTCGATCCTTCAAGCGATTGTCAAACCGGTAGGGGATATCAGCTAGATGGTTTGTACCTATATTTCAGCACTTCTTGTCCGTCGGCACCACCTTCGCAGTGGTCATGGATCTCTCGAAAACCTCAATCCAGAACAGATTCCTTGCCGAGCTCCTACTCCATATGTGTTTTGTTTGCTTTGGAGCCATCTTCTGCCTCCTATCCATTAACTTAATGTACATATTTGTCTGTATCAAAAAACGTTTTGATCTGAGAAAATATTTCAAAGGATTCTACTTCTGTTTCTGGGTTCTGATGCCGATTCTCAACGGCATGGCTTGGGGATTCACAACGGCTTCATTCTTCGGACCAACTGAGCACACTTCTCATAATTTGGGGTGAGATATAGGACAAGCTTTTGGACTTGGAGTCAAGGATTTTTTCAGGAACCACATGCAAACAAGTTATAATGTAACTATGGACAAAATTCTTTACATTGGCGGTGATTACTTCGCTGATGATGCCAAACAAATCTTCAACTTGCCAATTTTCCAAGGGACATTCATTCTGGCCATAGTTATCGTGATTATTTCTAATTCTCTATTTCCAGAAGTTTTTCGGATGCTCCAATCAAATATTCAGTCAAATTGAGTTGTAGACCTTGAAAAGAGCTACAAAATGAGCTATATGACTTGGATGAAAATCCATTAGAACGTTTTGAAATTTAATTTTAAAGTTGGTTGCCACTTTTGTAATCATTAGAAATTTTGATTGATTCTCCTCGATTTTTTGTGCTCTTTCAAATGCTCCAATTAAATATTCAGTAGGCCCAAGTTATAGAGCTCAAAAAGAGCTATAAAATGAGCTGTAAATCTTGGCTCGAACTCCACTAAAGAGCTTATACTAGCTCATATTCAGAACCCTTCTCCCCAATTTCCACGACTCAAAATGCACCAAATTATCACCCTTTCCCTGATTTATGCTCAACCCTCTGCTTTTTCAGCCATAATCCAAAAATCGATCTATTATGCTCATTAACACTCCACTCTGTGGGATTCATCAAATAATTTTATTTTTCATTTTTCATTTTGTTGTTTTTACCAAATGAATTACGGCTTCTTCAAAAATATTCTTCATCATTTTTCATTGATTCTATCGCTCTTCTTCAATGTCCTTCTGATCATTTTGGCAATTTTCAAGTCCCACAAGAAAATGGGGAGTTATAAATATCTGATAATCTACTTCTGCATGTTTTCGCTGATTCTCTCAACGTTGGAATGGATTGTCAAACCAGTAAGAGTTCCAAATTGAAGTCAACGTCCTTTTTAATAATAATAATTTAGTACATCCTTTCCGTCGGCACCACCTTCGCAATAGCCATGGATGTCTCAAAGAGCTCAATCCAGGACAAATTCCTGGCTGAGATCCTCGTCAACTCGACCTGTGGATGCTACGGAGCCATCATCTGCCTTATAGCCATCCACTTCATCTACAGATTTTTCAGTATTCAGCGATCAGGGAATCTGAAGTACTTCAACGGGAATTATTTCTGGTTCTGGTTCATATTGCCAATTCTCTATGGATTGACGTGGGGATTCACAACGGCCACAATTTTGAAACTAAATGAGCGGAATACTGTAGCTCTAGGGTGAGATTCAGGATATTTCACGGGATATCCCAATTAATATCATTCCAGAAGTTACCTGCAAAATAGTTACAACCTAACTATGGATAGTGTGGTCTACATTGCCGCGGACTACTTCAACGATGATGCCAAGCAGAACTTTAACTACACTATAGTTCCAGGGATGATTATATTGGCTGTCATTACTGTGAGGACTATAATTTTAAGATTTTCAGAAGTTCCATTTTCCAGACCACTTCTCTCTCCATTGTCGTCGTTTGTGGGATAAAATCATCAAAACAAATCTATAAATTGAAGGAAATGGGACTATCTGAATTCACTATCAAGCTTCAACATCAACTTTTTAAGGCTCTGGTGGCTCAGACGTTGATACCTCTTTTCATGTTGTTCATCCCAGTTTCGGTGTTTTTGTTTCTGCCAGCTTTCAACGTGGAGTTCGAGTTGATCGGGCCTATAGTTACAGTACTCTATGGGATCTACCCAATGATTGATCCCCTTCCAACTATGCTCATTGTGGATTGCTATCGTCAGACTTTGATCGGTTAGTTTGTTCTATTAATCTCAGCCGCGTCGCATCCACGTTCAAGTTGTTGCACAGCCGCGTCACAGCCGCGTCACAGCAACATTATCTGAACCTGAACCATGATGTGTTTTGGGTTGTTTCGGGCTGTATAAAAGCCTACTGAAACCGTGTCTGGTTTTTCTCGTCTCTGGCCTATAATCTGAGCCCTGATCTGAACTAGAAATATTATTTCAGACTGTCTGCACGGCAAATCTCGTGTTGTGGGAATCACTGATAGTCGAAACGTGAATTCTACTTGATCCCCTCTCGGTTTTGTTTAATTTTTCAGCTTTCTCATATTTCTCGGAATTTCAGACCCATTCTCACAAGTTCCAGGTGTTTATTGTCATAAGTTTCTCCTTTACCTAAATTTTTCGCCCCTCTTTTAGAACCCATTATCCCCATTCCTCTTTGCTGAAAATAAAGTACATAGTAGTGCATTTTGCTCCATATTTTGTGTTATTTCAGATGCTCCAATTAGATATCCAGTTAGGCTACGTTGTAGAGCTTGAGAAGAGCTACGGAATCATATACAGCACTTGGTTTTGTTGAAAATAAAGAGATTCGTAGTGCATTTTGCTCCATTTTTGTGATTTTTCAGATGCTCTAAACAGTACTTTATGGACTCTACCCGGTTGTTGACCCGATTATGAATATTTTCATTATGGATTGCTATCGAATTGCTTTGTTCGGTTAGTTAGTTCTGTTCATCTTGGGGGGAGGAGCAATGTAGCCGAGTCACAGCCGAGTCACAGCCGCGTCACATCCACGTTTTAATTGTATTACAGCCGCGTCACATCCACGTTTTAATTGTATCACAGCCGAGTCACAGCCGCGTCACATCCACGTTTCAGTCGTGGCACAGCCGCGTCTCAGCAGCGTCACAATAGTAGCACAGCCGCGTCAACAAACTGTAGTTTAGATGCAGCGTAGTATGAATCATAGCGTCACTGCAGCATCGCTGAGTGATCATGAAAAATGGAGATTTCCGACATTAAATATGTCATTTGGTAGATTGACGCAGATTAACATACCGTTTTCAATTTTTGCCAGGAGCAATTCTCAATACCCAATTTTCAGTCTTGAAGTTGACATAGGAAAACACGAACTAGGTCATGTCTATACTCAAAATGACCGGATTTTTACGCTGATTTACATTATGTCAATCATTTTGAACCAGATGCGTATTGGTATAGAAAATATCCACGTTTCAGTCATAGCATGCGAATTCTAAAATCGTAAACTTTTTTCCAGGGGTTGACAATATTTTCTGTGCGAAATGGAAAAGTGCTCGTGCCAATCGAAGAGTTTATCAAAGCAGCTTGCCGCGACCTCTACTATTTCAGAATTATTGATTGATTGCCAATTTCAAGATCCCCCCAATCCTCCTTTTTGCTCTCTCAGATGTGATGTGTATATCAGTAGATATCAGTATTGCATCTTGATCACATTTTTGTGCTCTTTCAGATGCTCCAATCAGAAAATCAGTTGAGCAAAGTTGTAGATCTTGAAAATAGCTACAAAATGAGCTATATATCTTGACTGAAAATCCACTGGAAGCTCTGAAAATGAGCTCTAAACTTATTTACTCTTTTTTTTGTTTCTTTGATGTTTAGATTCTTCAGCTCAAAACCAATAATTAGCAGTGAATTCAGTTCAGCTTTTTGTGCTCTTTTAGCATTTTTTCATCAATAGAAAAATAAGTGCCGATTTGAGCTCAATCTCCAAGCTCATTTGTTATTCTCATAAAAACATCACCCTCTGGGATTTTTCTAATTATTTTTTCTATTTTTCATATCCCACCCCTTTTTATCATTCTCATTTTGTGCATAGTTCACAAGATGAATTTCGATTTTCTCCATTCGTTGTTATTGATTTTTTCTCTGCTCTTCAATGGCGTGCTTCTCTGGCTGGCAATTTTCAAATCGCCCATACAAATGGTCACTTACAAGCGTATGATCATCTACTTCTGCGTGTTCAATTTATTTTTGTCGAGTCTTCAAGCAATTGTCAAACCGGTAGGTTTCGAAACCAGATTTTCGGGTGATGCTCATTTTTCACCAAAAAAAGAGCTGCATCCAAGTTTTCACCTATTTTAGGTCCAAAATTGACTGACCCAGATTTTGATGAAATTTTGAGATAAAGGGGTAGCTGGGTGTGACAAACAGGATGGTGGTTTTTTACGAGCTGCATCCAATTTTTCACGTATTCCACGTGAAAAATTCGACGATTTTCCTATAATTTACAAAAAAGGTGTATTTTGGTGTAATGAACAACGTAGTGTTATTAATTTTTGATTTGAACGAGCTACACCCGATTTTTCACGTATTTTACGTTAAAAATCGGCTAAACCGGATTTTGGTGATATTTCTAAATCAATATTAGCATCCTGTTTGTCACACCCAAAGACCCCTTGTCTCAAAATTCAGTCTAAATTTGGGTTACTCAATTTTGGACCTAAAATAGGTGAAAACTTTGGTGCAGCCCTTTTTGTTGGTGAAAAATGAACATCACTACGATGTTCGCCATATCCGATAACCTTCGATGACACGCCCGGAGCTATTTTTGTACCCATGTACCTATATTTCAGCACTTCTTATCTTTCGGCACCACCTTTGCAGTGGTCATGGATCTCTCGAAAAGCTCAATCCAGAATAGATTCCTTGCCGAGCTCCTTCTCAAAATGTGTTTCGCTTGCTTCGCATCCACTATGTGCATTATATCCATTCACTTCATATACCGATTTCTCTGTATTAAGAGAGAAGAAAATGTGGAGTATTTTCAAGGATTCTTCTTCTGGATTTGGATTTTGATGCCAGTTCTATCCGGGCTGGTTTGGGGATTCACGACCGCTATATTTTTGAAACTAACTGATCGGAACACTGATGCTTTGGGGTGAGATATGGGACTAGTCACGGGACCCAAAATCAGAGAATATTTCAGAAATTACATGCAAACCAACTATAATACGACTATTGATAAGATTGTCTACATTGGAGGTGATTATTTCGCCGATGATGCCAAGAAAATCTTCAATTCGCCAATTTTCCATGGGACATTCATTCTGGCCATAGTTATCGTGAGTATTTCTAATTCTCTATTTTCAGAACTCCTGTTTTCAGCAAGCATCTCTCTCAGTTATCAAGTTGTTTTATATCAAAACACATCAAGAAATTTGTGATTTGAAAAACCTATCACAATCCGAAAAGACTGAATCTCTTCAAAAGAGACTTTTCAACGCTCTCCGGGTTCAGACTGCTATCCCTATTTTTATGTTGTATATCCCTGTTGTCATTTTTATGTTTCTCCCGATGTTCAAAGTACAATTCCAGTTGATTGGGCCTATAGTTACAGTACTCTACGGACTCTATCCGGTTGTTGACCCGATTATGAATATTTTCATTTTGGATGGCTATCGAAAGGCTTTAATCAGTAAGTTAGTTCTGTTCATCTTGGGGGAGGGGCAATGTAGCCGAGTCACAGCCGAGTCCCATCCACGTTTCATTGGTAGCACAGCCTGAGAAAAACAACTTTCCCTGAAGAAAAAATTCGTCGTTTCACAATTTATTTTTTTCCTTGCAATGCCCTCCAAAAAAGTGGGTGCGGTCTAAATGGCCGAACGGCAACCCTGGCACGTCTATTTTTCGAAGAAATAGTGTGGATCACAAGGAGACAGAGAGAAAAAAAGAGTGTAGTCAACGAGTAGATCAAAAATATTTCACATTTTCAATTTTTCGCGCCGACGACATTTCATGTTGCTTTTCTCAGGCTGTGGTAACACAGCCGAGTCACAGCCGCGTCACATCCACGTTTCATTGGTGGCACAGCCGAATCACAGCCGCGTCACGTCCACGTTTTCATTTTATCACAGCCGAGTCACAGCCGCGTCACGTCCACGTTTTGGTAGCACAGCCGCGTCACAGCCGCGTCACATCCACGTTTGGGTAGCACGGCCGCGTCACACAGCCGCGTCACAATAGTAGCACAGCCGAGTCAACAAACACAAGGCGAATTGTAGTTTAGATACAGCGTAGTTTACATGAATTGAAAATATTAATCGTAGCGTGTAGCCGTGACGCGGCTGTGCTACATTTTAGTTGTAGCACATCCGCGTCACAGCCTTATTACAGCCGCGTCACATTCACGTCTTGGACGTGGCACAGCCGCGTCACAGCCTTATCACAGCCGGGTCACATCCACGTTTCATTGGTGGCACAGCCGAATCACAGCCGCGTCACATCCATGTTTTAATTGTGGCACAGTCGAGTCACAGCCGCGTCACGTCCACGTTTTCATTTTATCACAGCCGAGTCACAGCCGCGTCACGTCCACGTTTTGGTAGCACAGCCGCGTCACAGCCGCGTCACATCCACGTTTTGGTAGCACAGCCGAGTCACAGCCGCGTCACAATAGTAGCACAGCCGAGTCAACAAACACAAGGCGAATTGTAGTTTAGATACAGCGTAGTTTACATGAATTGAAAATATTAATCGTAGCGTGTAGCCGTGACGCGGCTGTGCTACATTTTAGTTGTAGCACATCCGCGTCACAGCCTTATTACAGCCGCGTCACATTCACGTCTTGGACGTGGCACAGCCGCGTCACAGCCTTATCACAGCCGGGTCACATCCACGTTTCATTGGTGGCACAGCCGAATCACAGCCGCGTCACATCCATGTTTTAATTGTGGCACAGTCGAGTCACAGCCGCGTCACGTCCACGTTTTCATTTTATCACAGCCGAGTCACAGCCGCGTCACGTCCACGTTTTGGTAGCACAGCCGCGTCACAGCCGCGTCACATCCACGTTTTGGTAGCACAGCCGAGTCACAGCCGCGTCACAATAGTAGCACAGCCGAGTCAACAAACACAAGGCGAATTGTAGTTTAGATACAGCGTAGTTTACATGAATTGAAAATATTAATCGTAGCGTGTAGCCGTGACGCGGCTGTGCTACGTTTTAGTTGTAGCACAGCCGCGTCACAGCTTTATTACAGCCGCGTCACATTCACGTCTTGGACGTGGCACAGCCGCGTCACAGCCTCATCACAGCCTTATCACAGCCGCGTCACATCCACGTTTTATTTGTAGCACAGCCGCGTCACAGCCGCGTCACATTCACGTTCTAGTTGTTGACAGCCGCGTCACATCCACGTTTCAGTACTAGCACAGCCGCGTCGCAACTACAAAAAAAGCTCGCGAATTCAAAAATCGTTAACTTTTTTCAGCGGTATTCTGTGCCAAATGGAAAAGTGAACGCGACAGGGGAAAAATTTATCAAAGCAAATAACCGTGACTTCTACGATTCCAGAATTATTGATTGATTGCCAATTTTCAGAACCCCTTTTTCCTCTTTTTCAGCTCTGATGTGTTTTTTTTTTACTTTAAGTATATTTTTTCATTTTTTTGAACCCATTTTTCTCAAGTTTCCTTGGCTGAAAATGAAGAGATCAGTAGTGCATTTTGATCAGCTTTTTGTGCTCTTTCAGATGCTCTGATCAAAAAATTAATTTGGCAAAGTTGAAGAGCTCAAAAAGAGCTACAAAATGACTATACCAGTTTCAAGTGAAATGTGTATTTGAGAGAGAAAAAGTGAGAAATACATCTTGAAAATTTAGAAGTTCTTTCATTGTTGATCGGGTGAGTCATCGCGAGAATCTGAAAATGTTTCAACTTGGATGAAAATCAACAATCTGTCTGAAACTGACTGGAAATCCTGGAGGTGACGATTTCGGATTCAGTTGGACACTCATCAATCTCCATGTCGGGCTCATCTTCAAAGTGAACTGAATATTTTTTGGCTGGTTTCAGGTCGCGTAGATCGTCTTCAGAATCCACGAAAAGGGGGAATGCGCCGTCCTGGAAGTAGAATTATTGATTTTTTACACATTTTTAGTCGAAAAATGGGTCATTCTGTCACTAATTTCAAAAATTATGTCAAAATCCTAATTTGTATCACATAAATTCAGAAATTATGTGAAAATCGCAATTTTTATCACAAAAATATCGAAAATTATGTCAAAATCTCAATTTTTTGGAACCGAATTTTAAAAATCATGTCAAAATTTCAAAGTTTATCAAGAAAATTAAACAATTATGTGAAAATTTCAATTTTTATCACGAAAATTAAAAAAATAATGTCAAAATTTCAATTTTTATCACCAAAATTAAAAAATTATGTCAAAATTTCAATTTTTATCACCAAAATTAAAAAATTGTGTCAAAATCTCAATCTTCATCACGGGAATTTAAAAATTATGTCAAAATCTCAATTTTTATCGTGCAAATTCAAAAAATTTGTCAAAATCTTAATTTTTAGCACAAAAATTAAAAAACTATGTGAAAATCTCAGTTTTTTCATCAAAATTGAAAAATCATGTAAAAATCTCATATTTTATCACAAAAATATCGAAAATTATGTCAAAATCTCAATATTTATCACCAAATTTAAAAAATTGTGTCAAAATCTCAATCTTCATCACGGGAATTTAAAAATTATGTCAAAATCTCAATTTTTATCGTGCAAATTCAAAAAATATGCCAAAATCTTAATTTTTAGCACAAAAATTAAAAAACCATGTGAAAATCTCAGTTTTTTCATCAAAATTAAAAAATCATGTAAAAATCTCAATTTTTATCACAAAAATATCGAAAATTATGTAAAAATCTCAATTTTTATCACAAAAATTCAGAAATTATGCCACATTTTCAATTTAATGAACAAAATTCCAAAAAAAAGTCAAAATCAAGTCAAATTTTATTCTATAAACTCAGAGGTTGAATCCAAATTTTTTGTCACTCTGATTTCCAGAAAATTTTCAGCTTGATTTTCGAAACATCATAAAAATTCTGAATCTGACTTTTTCTAGCTGGAAATTTACTGAAAATGTTTGATATTTTACAGAATTTCAGACGAAATCTATGATTTTCAGTTTTAACCTGACCCAGGTTTACAGGGGAACCCCCAGACCCCCCTGGAACCCACCTTCATAAACAATGGAACCAGCTCGGGCGGCCATATCCCCTCCACAATCATATGTGTTTGCGGAACTCGTGACAATCTTCCCAATTTGACCTGGATCGCCGTCTTCACCAATGTATCAATATCAATGTCGGCGATCACATTTTGATCGATTCCAATGTTCTGACCGACAGCTGTGATCAACTCGCGCACTTCCAGACTGAAAATTGAAGTTATTTTAGAGATGATGAGCATCGAAAATTGTAGGACTCACTTCCTGGCTCCGAACCAGATTCGGATATTGGCAATGTTCTTGATTTTTTTGCCAATGAAGTGTAGTTTTCTGACATAGATTGAGCCGATATCGAGGGCGATTGTTGAGATGGCTAGACCGGTGCACATGTAGAATACACTAATCGGAACGAACCAGTTACTGAAAAACATTTGTTTGAGATCAGGAATTGGTAGGCCAACAGGCATTTTTTACACAGTTTGTAAAGTTTGCAAGATATTTTCTGTCATTTTTCCACAGTTTTTAATATTTTTAGACATATTCTGAAGTTTTTTGACCTGTTTCTGACGTTTTCAGACAGTTTCCGATGCGTGTTGACAATTTTATGACGTTTTTTCGACAATTTTGGAACTTTTCTGACGTTTTTAGGTCAGTTTCTGATGTCTTTTAGACTGATTCTGAAGATTTCAGACCAGTTTGTGACGTTTCAGACCTTTTTTGACATTTTTGAGACCAGTTTGTGCCGTTTTTAGGCGTATTTCTGACGTTTTTTGGTCGACTTCTGAAATTGTTTCGACACTTTTTGACGTTTTTTAGAGTGATTTAGACAATTTCGTAACAATTTCTGAAGGTTTTGGATCCAATTCTGACCTTCTATGTCAGTTTCTGATGTTTTCAGCCTATTTGTTAGGTTGTTGAGACAGTTTCAGATGTCTTTGAGTCTGATTCTTATGATTTTAAGAAAATTTCTGACGTTTTTGGGATGGTTTCTCAAGTTTTGTGGACAATTTCTGAAATTTTCGACAGTTTTTTGACGTTTTCAGCCTATTTTTTTTAGGTTGTTGAGATAGTTTAAGATGTCTTTGGGCCTGATTCTGATGATTTTAAGAAAGTTTTTGACAGTTTCCGAATATTTTCGGAATTTTTTAGACAGTTTCTGATGTTTTGAGAGCTTCTAACATTCCTTGGGACAGTTTTTGACGTTTTTCGACCAAATTCAGATGTTTTTAGACAGTTTCTGGCAGTTTTGGGGAAGTCTATCACGTTTCTAGACGTAATGATATAAGTTTTGGACAGTTTTGGAGTCCAAACTTCGAAATTCAAAATAATAGAATATCCTTTTTGGTTCCAAAGTCCACTAATTTCCATGTCGAAAATTCAACTCCTAAATGTCAAGTTCAAAAAATGAGATTTTTCTCAAATTAAAAAAACACACTCATAGCCGCGTCACACTTCGACGTGTTTGCGACGCGGCTGTGACTCGGCTGTGACGCGGCTGTGAGGAGAAAGAGACGTGTTTCCATTTTTAAAATTGAAAATTAAAAATTTTGGGGACCGGAATTCAAAATTTGGATCAAAAAAATCTGAAACTCACTTTTGCGGCACAATATCTCCATATTCAATAGCTGTCAAACATATAAATGCATAATAAATCCCATTGAAAAAGTCCACTTGTCCACCCATTGCAGGAATTATAATCGCACCGACAAGCTGCAAGATTACTGTAGTTTTCAGGGGTACTGTAGCATAGAAAACACTCACCAAATATACAATAACAATAAACAATAATGTACTTCCAGATACCGCGTCCTCTTCCTCATCCATCCTTCTTTTCTAAAGAAAATACATTTTGTTAGCATTTTTAGGGTCCAGATATCGATTTTTCGGGTCCAGATTTGACGTACCTTACAGGTTAGACACCTTCTTAACCTGGTGGCCATTGCTTCGAGATAACGACCAAAATTTGTGAGGAGAATAACGGTAAGGGGGATGCCAACGAAGCCGTAGATCACTGTGAATATCCGGCCGTTGATGGTTTGTGGTTCGATTTTGCCGTAGCCTGGAAAATTGGGTAGGATTTTGGGGTGAAGCTGAATGGTTTTGGGGAAGTTTCTGACAGATTTGGGACCGTTTTTGATACTTTTAGGACACTCTCTGACGTTTTTGACCTGTTTCTAACGTCTAAGGGATCATTTTTGAGATCTTCTGGTAGTTTAACCATTTTTGAGGGAGGTTTTTGGGGTAGTTTCTGACATTTTCAGAGAGTGTCTGAAATTTCTGACCTATTTATACAGTTATTAGATCAGTTTCTAGAATTTTGGGACAAGTTCTGACGTTTTTTTGAGTCAGTTATGACGTTTTTGGAACCTTTCAAAAATTCAAAGTATGCTACAGAAAAAAAGTCTTAGAGATCATTTTCTGACGTTTTTGGGCCAATTTCTAAAGTTTTTTGGACAGCTTCAGACGTTATAGGGTCAATTTTTGACATTTCTGGACTATTTTCTTAAAAGTTTTCTAGAGAGATTCTGACATTTTTAGAGGGTTTCTGAATGTTTTTGATCTGTTTCTGACGTCTTCTGACCATTTTATGACTTTCTTGGGGCAATTTCTGTTGTTTTCAGACTGTTTTCTTACAGTTTTAGGCCAATTTCTCCCGTTTCTGACTTATTTCTGAATCCTTAGGGACAATTTTTGACGTTTTCAGATCAATTTTCAGACAATTTTAGAACAGTTTCTGAAGTTTCAGACCGATTTCTGACATTTTTTGATCTATTTTCATCCAATTTCTTGCTTTTGAGACCATTTTCCT
Source organism: Caenorhabditis sp. 38 MB-2015 (assembly GCA_900536415.3). Taxonomy (NCBI): domain Eukaryota; kingdom Metazoa; phylum Nematoda; class Chromadorea; order Rhabditida; family Rhabditidae; genus Caenorhabditis; species Caenorhabditis quiockensis. The sequence continues at coordinate 189,041 of LR548581.1, forward strand.
ATGTTTTCAGGCCAATTTTGGACGTTTTTGAGTCAGTTTTGACCTTTTCGAGATTATTTTTGACGTTTTTTGATCAAAGGTTTTGGCTCAGTTTCTGAAGTATTTGGAACAATTCCCTACGTTTTTAGATCGATTTCTGACGTTTTAGACCAATTTAAGACCCGTTTTGGACGTTTTTCAACAGTCTAAAACTCATTTTGGACAGTTTCAGACGTCAAGAAGCGAGTTTCAGGCGTGTTCAAGCCATAATCTGACGTTTTCAGGACAATTTCTGACAATATTTTGACATTTCAGATCATTTTTAGACAGTTTCTGACTTTTTTTTAGTTTTTCCACCCAAAACCCACGTTTCAACTTTTTGCGCGAAAAATTTCAAGTTTAAAACTTTCCCGCCAAAAATTCACGTTTAAAATTTTGGCGCGAAAAATCCACTTTTCGAATTTTGGCGGGAAAAATTCAAATTTCAATATTTTCCCGCCAAAAAATCAGAATTTCAAAATTTTGTGCCGTACAATTATAATTTCAAAGTCTGGCGCTAAAACTACAAATTGCAAACTTGGCCGCCGAAAATTCATTTTTTTAAATTTTGGCGCCAAAAATCCACGTTTCAATTTTTGGTGCGAAAAATCCACTTTTCAAATTTTTTCCCGCCAATATCAAAGATTCAAATTTTCCCGCCGAGAATTTAATGTTAAAAATTTTGGCTCCAAAAATCAACTTTTCCAATTTCGGCGGGAAAACATTGAATTTCGAAATTCTCCTGCTAAAAATCCTAGATTCAAATTTTGGCGCTAAAAATTAGTCAATTTCTAAAGTTTTTGAATCAAAATGCAGAATTTAGCCCCCCCCCCCCTCTCTTTCTCATTCTCCAAATTATTCATGTTCGAAAATGTTTATTTTGCCTCCCCCCTTCTTTTTTTTACTACTACTGGGATTAACTAGGTTTGTTGCTCCTCTTTTTCTTTTTTTTCGCCTCCCCCAAAAAAAAGTCAACTTTTTTTCATGTTGAGCTGCTCCAAAATTGAGCGGTCAAAAAAGTGCGCGTGCGAAAAATCCCGTTCATCCCTGGAGATCATTTGGTGGAGGGTGAATCAGCAAAAAAAAAAGAAGAAAAAAACTTACCCAAAGTCGTCAAAATTCCCAGTGAGTAGAGAGCCGATGATTTAAAGGACCATTGCATTCGATCGTCGTGGATCTGGAAAAAATTTGGGTCTTGAAGCGAAATGGGGGAAAACTACAGTACCTTTTCGGTGAGACAGCGTTCGGCGATGACGTGAGCAATGTCGGAAGCTCGGGTTTCTCGAAGACGATTGTCTCTGAAACAAGGATTTAGGATTCAGAATTGAGGATTCAGAAGTGGGTATTCAGATGATAGATTCTAGGGTTCAGATGATAGATTCTAGGATTCAGATGAGAGATCCTAGGATTCAGATGACAGATTCTAGGATTCAGATGACAGATTCTAGGATTCAGATGAGTGATCCTAGGATTCAGATGAGAGATCTTAGGATTCAGATGAAAGATCCTAGGATTCAGATGAGAGATTCTAGGATTCAGATGAGAGATCCTAGGATTCAGATGAGAGATTCTAGAATTCAGATGACAGATTCTAGGATTCAGATGACAGATTCTGGGATTAAGATGAGAGATCCTAGGATTCAGATGACAGATTCTAGGATTCAGATGACAGATTCTAGGATTCAGATGACAGATTCTAGGATTCAGATGAGAGATCCTAGGATTCAGATGACAGATTCTAGGATTCAGATGAGAGATCCTAGGATTCAGATGACAGATTCTAGGATTCAGATGACAGATTCTGGGATTAAGATGAGAGATCCTAGGATTCAGATGAGAGATCCTAGGATTCAGATGAGAGATCCTAGGATTCAGATGAGAGATCCTAGGATTCAGATGAGAGATCCTAGGATTCAGATGAGAGATTCTAGGATTCAGATGAGAGATCCTAGGATTCAGATGACAGATTCTAAGATTCAGATGACAGATTCTAGGATTCAGATGACAGATTCTAGGATTCAGATGAGAGATTCTAGGATTCAGATGAGAGATCCTAGGATTCAGATGAGAGATCCTAGGATTCAGATGAGAGATCCTAGGATTCAGATGACAGATTCTAGTATTCAGATGACAGATTCTAGGATTCAGATGAGAGATTCTAGGATTCAGATGAGAGATCCTAGGGTTCAGATGATAGATTCTAGGGTTCAGATGACAGATTCTAGGATTCAGATGACAGATTCTAGGATTCAGATGACAGATTCTGGGATTCAGATGAGAGATCCTAGGATTCAGATGACAGATTCTAGGATTCAGATGACAGATTCTGGGATTAAGATGAGTGATCCTAGGATTCAGATGACAGATTCTAGGATTCAGATGACAGATTCTAGGATTCAGATGAGAGATCCTAGGATTCAGATGAGAGATCCTAGGATTCAGATGACAGATTCTAGGATTCAGATGACAGATTCTAGGATTCAGATGAGAGATTCTAGGATTCAGATGAGAGATCCTAGGATTCAGATGACAGATTCTAGTATTCAGATGACAGATTCTAGGATTCAGATGACAGATTCTAGGATTCAGATGACAGATTCTAGGATTCAGATGAGAGATTCTAGGATTCAGATGACAGATTCTGGGATTAAGATGAGTGATCCTAGGATTCAGATGAGAGATCTTGGGATTCAGATGACAGATTCTAGGATTCAGATGACAGATTCTAGAATTCAGATGACAGATCTGGGATTCAGGATCTAGGCTTCATGATCTAGGTTTCATGACCTAGGCTTCAGGATCTGGAATTCAGGATCTAGGATTCAGGACCTAAGATTCAGGATCTAGGATTCAGAATCTAGGATTCAGGATCCAGAATTCAGGATCTAGGATTCAGGATCTAGGATTCAGGATCTCGGATTCAGGATCTAGGATTCAGGATCTCGGATTCAGGATCTAGGATTCAGGATCTCGGATTCAGGATCTAGGATTCAGGATCTAGAATTCAGGATCTAAGCTTCAAGAATTCAGGGATTCAGGGATTCAGAATTGACCAACCTGTTCAACAATGCTTCAATACATGCCCGTTTTTCCAGTGTCGCGTTAATTTTCAGAAATTGTTGATAACTTGCTTCAAAATGAAGAAATGCGAATCCACCCAAAGTGGTGTAAAACACCAAAAAAACAATGATAAATCCATTCACAGCAATTGCACGTTTATTGTGTTGAAGGCACTGAAGAAGGGGACATTATCGATTTTTTGGGGGTTCGGAATGAGGTACAGTAACCTGCAGAGGGTACTGTAGACGTTTGAGCCCGACGGAACGAAAAAATCAGGAGCTCAATTTTTGTGGGCTTGAAAATTTGCAGTTTTTTTTGTGGCCAATTATTTTTGATTTATTTTGATGACAGCTGTGTGAAAGTGTTTTTTGAAGGAATTTTTTTTTTTTGGTTTTTTGGCGCCAAAAAATGATCTTTGAACTTTGAGAGCAAACGGATAATTCAAAAAAAATTTCCCGCCAAAATTTACGTTTCAAATTTTGGACTGAAAAATGCACATTTAAAAATTTGAAGCTTTTCCGCCAAATAATTCCATTTTCAAATTTTGGCGCCAAAAATCCACGTTCCAAGTTTTGGCGGGAAAACAATTCTAATTTCAGAGTCGGGCGCTAAAAATTTAAATTTCAAATTTCGGCGCCAAAAATCCACATTTCAAACTTTGGCGCCAAAAATACACTTTTCAAACTTTGGTGGGAAAATTTTGAATTTTAAAATTTTCCCGCCTAAAATCCACTTTTCAAGTTTTTCCACCCAAAACCCACGTTTCAACTTTTTGCGCGAAAAATTTCAAGTTCAAAACTTTCCCGCCAAAAATTCACGTTTAAAATTTTGGCGCGAAAAATCCACTTTTCGAATATTGGCGCGAAAAATCCACTTTTCGAATTTTGGCGGGAAAAATTCAAATTTCAATATTTTCCCGCCAAAAAACCAGAATTTCAAAATTTTGTGCCTTACAATAATAATTTCAAAGTCTGGCGCTAAAACTACAAATTGCAAACTTGGCCGCCGAAAATTCATTTTTTAAAATTTTGGCGCCAAAAATCCACGTTTCTAGTTTTCCGCTTAAAATCCACGTTTCAATTTTTGGTGCGAAAAATCCACTTTTCAAATGTTTTCCCGCCAATATCAAAGATTCAAATTTTCCCGCCGAGAATTTAATTTTAAAAATTTTGGCTCCAAAATTCACGTTTCAAATTTTGAAGCGAAAAATCCACTTTTCGAATTTTGCCGGGAAAAATTCAAATTTCAAAAGTTACTTCAAAAAATTTATTTTTCAAATTTTGGCGCCAAAAATCCACGTTTCAAATTTTCCCGCCAAAAATCCACTTCTCGAATTTTGGCGACAAAAATCAATTTTTCGAATTCTGATGCGAAAAATCCACTTTTAAACTTTGGCGCCAAAAATCCACTTTTCAAATTTTGGCGGGAAAAATTCAAACTTCAATTATTTCCCGCCAAAAATCATAGATTCACATTTTCCCGCCCGAAATCCAAGTTTCAAATTTTAGTCACCAAAAATTCAAAATTTAAATTTTCCCGCCAATAACCGAATATCAAATTTTTGGCGCCAAAAAATCCACCCAACCTGCCAAACATTATCATAATGTTCCGTATGAAAATCCTCGTCTAAAAACGCGCGAAGTATATCATCCTCATCATGATTATGAATCGCCTTTGGCTTCTGAATCTCATCAGAATTCAGAATCTCCTCCTCTTCATCTTCATCATCTGCTCCAGAATCTTCAGACGTCGACGGAATTTTTTCAGAATCAGAATTCATATAGTTAGAAAAAGCGAAAAAAAAAATACGAATTTCTTCTGCGTCCGCCAAAAAGATGAAAAAAGTGGGCGTGGCCGGCGATTTGTTGGCAGCTGTCAAGCACCAATCACTTGGTGGGTACACCCAAAGAAAAATGGGCGCCATCGGAGAAAAAAAAGTTTTTGTTTGGTGTGAGCGTGGGTGGATGGGTGTATTTTTGAATGCGAAAGTTTTGGCGGGAAAGTTCAAGTTTTGGGATTGAAGTTTAAAATTTTTCATCGAAGGATCCGATTTTTATTTTTTTTAAATTGAATTATTTTGAGACCAAAACTCAAGTTCCAATTTTTTGTGTCAAACTTTGGTTTCTAAAATTTTTGAAGAAAAAATCCAATTTCAAAATTCTCAGTTTTTCATGTGAAAATTCAAAATTTTCAAACTTTCAAATTTTGTTTTTTTGGCGCCAAGACAATAAAACATAAAATCCAAAAATTAGAAACTCAGTTTTTTCCCGCCAAAAAAATACGTTTCAAAATTTGGACTCAAAAATCTAATTTTCAATTTTTACTTCAAAGAATCCAAATTTCCAATTTTCCCGCCTAAAATCCACGTTTCAAATTTTTGCGGGAAAAATCAATTAAAAAATTCAAATTTTCTACATAGTTTCAACACTTTTTTTTGGGAACAAAATTTCTGAACTTCAAAAATTTGTTTATTGATTTTTGGGTCTCATTTCTTCAGTTTTGAAGTCAGATTTCAATGTTAAAACTTCAGAATTCAGAATCTGGGTTCTTGGTTTTGCGGCGTAACATATATCATTTTGTAGATCTTGACATGCTGAACACGAATCCGCTATCAATTTTTGCCAAATGCAATCATCAATACGAAATTTTCAGCCTTGAAATTTACACTGAAAACACAAAAAATGCTCGAAAACCCATCAAAAACTAAGAAAAATGAGGATGGTATACTATTCTATAGGGTAACTTTTTGTCCTGAAAATATCTAGAAAGTTTATTTTGCTTAAAAATGGAAAATTACAGCATTTTCAGCAAATTTGCATTTTTTCTTCTACGAAACAGTTTTGTGCGATGCGATGGAGCACGTTTGTTCCCACTGTGGGTGGCCTTAAAAATTCGGAATGCTTTCGCGAAAAACCAATTTTCCAGAAAAAAATTCCAGATTTTATTTTACCAAATATTGTTCAACAAAATCTGAAGCACATTATGTAATATCTTGAGCATATCTATGCAAAATATGAGGCCAAATGCACCATGTTGAGAAAATCCCCTTTTTCAACCCTAGACCCCTACAGTAACCCACCTGAAAACCCCTTATTTTTTTTCTATCACAGCTGTCATTAAAATAAATCAAAAATAATTGGCCACCCTCGTAAAAAAAAAAAAGATATTTTTTTCAATTTTTTTTGCCCGACCCAACTCACCAAAAACAATCCACAACACGTTAGAATCGACATTTTCAGCTATTTCGCATTTTTTGTCTGAAAATAACCAAAAAACAGCTACATGTATATGTTATATAGTGGAAAACAGATAAAATGGGTGGGGAAAGGAGGAAAAAAGCGAAACCCAGGGTTTTTTTTGTGGGGAAATGGGTCCCCGGGGGACCCGAAAACAACATATGTATGAAAGAATGCAAATTATGAACAACTGAGAGAAAAAGTTTGTTTTGGCGCCGCTTCGAAAAATTCAAATTTCCGAGTTTTGTTTTTTTTTTGAGTTCAAAAATCAATTTTTGGTACCAAAAAGTGTTAACTTCAAAATTGGAATTTTTCAACTCTGATGCTAGTTTTTTTACCCAAAAAATCCAAATTTCCAGATTTTTGAACTGAAAGTTCATTTTTCGAAATTCGGAGCTAAAAATCCAAGTTTCAAAATTTGAAACCTGAAATTCAAAATTCAAAAATTTTAAGTCAAAAATTTTCTGAATTTCAGTTTTTCAACTTCTGGACCTTAAAATTAAGAAAATGAAAATTAAATTTCAACGCAAAAAAATTAAAATTCAAAATTTCTGATTTTGAGACTTCAATTTTGAAATTCAGTGTCTAAAATTCAAATTTTGGTTCCAAAAATCGAAGTTTTAAGGTCTTTAATCGAAAATTAGCTTTTTCATTTATTTATTTTTTATTTCAAAAGTCGATTTTTTTAAGTTCAAAGGAAATTATCAAAGATTTAAAATTTTGATTTTCAAAATTCAAATTTTTCACCAAAAATTGAGCTTTTCAAAAAAAATCATTAAAAATCCTCAATGTTCCTAAAAATTCTAAAAGTGCTCTCAAAGTCTCCCAGAAACAATAGACCCAGTACTTGAACAAAAAAAAAGTGTTCAAAAAAAATCTGCACATGACAAAGAGTACTGTAGTTGTTCGAAATTGGCCATAAAAAATGGGGGAACATTTTTTTTCTGGTTAATTGAAAAAAAATTGAATTTTTTCGAGAATGGGCTCGAAAAGTGCACTTTTTTGGCATCAAAAAAGTGAATTTGAAAATTTTCGAATTTCAAATTCAATTTTTTCGATGTCAAAATTTTTTGATCAAAAGTACACAATTTAAAATTTCAAAAATTAAAACTTCAAATTTTCTTCAAAAAAGGGCACTTTTTTGGCACCAAAAATCTGAGTATGAAATTCTTGTTTTTAAAAATCTAAATTTTTAATTTTGAAAATTGAAATTTGGAAAATTTGAATTTGAAATCCAAATTTAGGTACTTAAAATCAGAAATTCAAAATCGGAAGTTCAATTTTGATGTCAAAATTTTGAATTTCAAAAATTAAAAATATTTTTAAAACTTGGAAAACAAAAAAACACAATAAAAAAATTAAAAAATTAAAACTTCAAATTTTCTTCAAAAAAGTTCCTTTTTTTGGCACCAAAAATCTGAATATGAAATTTTTGTTTTTTAAATCTAAATTTTAAATTCAGAAAATCAAAATTTGAAAATGTTCAATTTCAAATCCAAATTTAGGTTCCTAAAATATGAAATTTAAAATTTGATATCAAAATTTGAATTTTTCATGAGCAGAATTTGAAAAAATTACTCTCAATTTCAAAAATTCGAAATTTCAACAAAAAAGGACTCTTTTTGGAACCAAAAGTCTATGTATGAAACTTTTGTTGCAAAAAATCAAAATTAAAATTTCGCAATTCTTATTTTCAAAATTTGAAAATGTTCAATTTCAAATCCAAATTCCAGTTTTTAAAATCTAAAATTCAAAATTTGAAAAAAAATTATTTTAAATTTCAAAACTTCTAATTTTCAATAAAAGGGCATTTTTGGCATCAAAAATCGAATTTTGAGATTTAAAAAAATTGGCAAAAAAATCCAAAATTCAAAATCCCAAAAAAAAGTGCATTTTTTGCTGTGATTTTTTCTGACACCAAAAAAAAAAAATTTTTTTTTCAAACAATAAATTTTCTTCCGGTTCAGAACACATTTTGTCCAGGGAATTTTCAAGTAACCTGATATTGTTCTCAAGAAACCCGAAAAAAAGTCACAAAAAAAAATTCTCGAATTTCAGACAAAATAGGGGATTTTTGGTGTGTAAACTATGTATGTATATAATTGGATTAGGGTTAGGGGGAGAACATCGAAAAAAATGGGAAAATTGGCGAAAAAGTTTGAAGTTTGGATTTTTCAAAATCAGATTTAAAAAATTGAAAAAAGTTGTTTGAGATTTTTAGAACTCCAAATTTGAAATTTGAATTTTTTATTCAAGGTCAGATTTAGACAGGATCCGCCCGAAAAAACTGAAATTTTTTGACTGAAAGATGGAATTTTGAATTTCAGATTTTAGGCATCTGAACTTTGAAATTTCAAACTTCAAATCAGACCTCCAAAAAGGAAAGGTTCAGTTTTTTGGTGTTTTTTCATAATTTAAAATTTTATAGCTAAAAATATCCGATTTTCAGTTTTTTTTCGAAAATTTTGAATATCAATTTTCAATGATCGTTTTCAGATTTTTTGAAATCGTTTTTTCCAAAAAAAAAAAATTCAAAGTTCATAATTTTGAAAGTTAGATTTCACAATCGAAATTTCAAAAAATATTTTCTGCCGCCAAAAAATGGAAACGTTGATTTTTGGCGGCAAAAATGAAGTTTTGCTATTTGAAATTTCAACCTTTGGTGCCAATCATATTGAATTTAAAATTCAGAGTCCAAAATTCCTAATTTTGATCTTCAGAAATTTGAATTTTGAAATTCAAAAGCCAGGTATTACATACCAAATTTCAAAAAAAAAGTTCTTGGCCCAAATTTTTAGCACGTGGATTTTTGGTGGCAAAAAAACACGATTTAAAATTAGAATTTTTGCTGGAAGGGTTCACGATTTCAAAGATTTAACCTTAAAATTTATGAGACAGATTTTCATGATCTGAAATTTGACACCACGATTTTTGTCTTCCAAAAATATACTAATAATATACGAATCTCAATTCCAAAATTCAGATCTTGAAAGTGCATTTTTTTGGCACCAAAAATCTGAGTATGAAATTTTTGTTTCTAAAAATCTAAATTTTTAATTCTGAAAATTGAAATTTGGAAAATTTGAATTTGAAATCCAAATTTAGGTACTTAAAATCAGAAATTCAAAATCGGAAGTTCAATTTTGATGTCAAAATTCTGAATTTCAAAAATTCAAAATATTTTTCAAACTTGGAAAACAAAAAAACACAATTAAAAAATTAAAACTTCAAATTTTCTTCAAAAAAGTTCCTTTTTTTAGGCACCAAAAATCTAAATATGAAATTTTTGTTTTTAAAATCTAAATTTTAAATTCAGAAAATCAAAATTTGAAAATGTTTAATTTCAAATCCAAATTTAGGTTCCTAAAATCTGAAATTCAAAATTTGATATCAAAATTTGAATTTTTCATGAGCAGAATTTGAAAAAATTACTTTCAATTTCAAAAATTCGAAATTTCAACAAAAAAGGACTCTTTTTGGAACCAATAGTCTATGTATGAAACTTTTGTTGCAAAAAATCAAAATTAAAATTTCGCAATTCTTATTTTCAAAATTTGAAAATGTTCAATTTCAAATCCAAATTCCGGTTTTTAAAATCTAAAATTCAAAATTTGAAAAAAAATTATTTTAAATTTCAAAACTTCTAATTTTCAATAAAAGGGCATTTTTGACATCAAAAATCGAATTTTGAGATTTAAAAAAATTGGCAAAAAAATCAAAATTCAAAATCCCAAAAAAAAGTGCATTTTTGCTGAATTTCAAAAATTCAAAATATTTTTCAAACTTGGAAAACAAAAAAACACAATTAAAAAATTAAAACTTCAAATTTTCTTCAAAAAAGTTCCTTTTTTTGGCACCAAAAATCTAAATATGAAATTTTTGTTTTTAAAATCTAAATTTTAAATTCAGAAAATCAAAATTTAAAAATTTTCAATTTCAAATCCAAATACTAATAATATACGATTCTCAATTCCAAAATTCAGATCTTGATTTTCGACCTCAAAAATTCCCACCAACGAAAAAAAAGCGGCGCCAAAAGAAACATCACAAAAAAAAATCAGAGACCAAAATGTGTATATAATATTGTGGCATACTCTCGCATTCTCTCAAGGGACATAATCCAAGTTTTATTTTCTGTTGGGCGGGTGCCAACAATCCGTTTTTGAATTGAGCACTAATTTTCAAATCGGAACTGTGCTCCAGAAAAAATTCTTTTTTTTGGGTTTTTATTTTGTGCCCTTGTGAAAAAAGTGAAAAAAACATTGACTAGGAAATTCGCATGGGAATTTGAAACGAAAAACAAAGATTTTGAGCAATTGACTCGACCTTTCTGGTGTTTTTTGGTGCGGCATGGAAAAGTGGGCGGAGCCAAAGAAAACTCAGAAACAAAAAGGATATAGCTTACAAGGGAACTACGAAAATTTAATCAAAATCTGGGTCACTCAATTTTGGACCTAAAATAGGTGAAAACTCAGGTGCAGCTTTTTTTTTTGGTGAAAAATTAACATCACCATCATGTTTGGCATGCCCGAAAACATTTGGTGAAAAAATTTCAACACGTTTTTTTGAAAAGTTCATCCGGTTGCAAAATGTCGCGGTCCCAAAAATGTTTAAAAAATCAAAAATAAAAAAAAACCGCGAAAAAAACAATGCTACATGTGCAGTCTAACTCTCTTTGGTTTGCACACTCTCTTGAGAGAACTGCATGGTTGTGAAATGGGTGCAATGAGGTACACGCCACGATGTGTTAGGTCATTCAAACGAGTAGCCGACATAAAACGGCGTTTGGCAGTTTGCTATGTTTTGTGTGTGTGTGTCGCTGAGCGGCCGTCGGCTGGCCACCATACCTCTTCTCTACCGTCTCTTCAGCGCTGAGGTGGTTTTTTCTGATCTCTGCGTCTTGCACACTCTTATCTCTATAACCTACAATCTAGTCCACATGAGAAGAATTTCAGGAATCAATTCCATCTTCTGGAAATATGTGGTCATTTTGTGACATTTTTTGTCATTTTAGGTCATTTTTGAAGTTTTTTGGTCCAAAAAAATGTGAAAAAAAGTGTCACAAAATTTTTTGACATATTTAACGAAATTTCAGACAAAAAAATGAAATTTTCAAAAAAAAAAAATTGTTACAAAAACTTTTTTTTTGACATTTTGTGAATTTTTTGACAATTTTTGGCATTTTTCTGACAAAAATTAATAGAAATCAAGTTTTAAAAAATGATAAAATCTGTTTTTTCGACATTTTTGGTCATTTTGTGACCTTTTTTGAATTTTGTGACATTTTCTGTCCAAAAAAATGTCAAAAAAGTTTTTTTAAAAACTATTTTTGAATTTTTATCAATTTCTCGACCTTTTTGTATTTTTTGACATTTTTTGTCATTTTTTGCTCCAAAAAAATGTGAATAAAGTGTCACAAATAAATTTTTGACATATTTCACGAAATTTCAGACAAAAAATTTGGGAAAATGAAATTTTCGAAAAAAATTGTTTTTTGACATTTTTTGATATTTTTGACACAAAAAAAAAGAAAAAAATTATCACAATGTTTTTTCGACGTTTTTTTTTTCCTATTTTTTTCATTGTTAAAAGAAGTCGGTATTTTTAATTATAAACAGAAGTGAGCAGAAAATTATTTTTGGTCAAATCGTAATAACTGAGCTCATCCAGGCTCCGCGACGTTTCGCAATTGAACGAACATCTAAAAAATGTGTTGAAATTTTGTTACCAATGGTATTCGGGTACGCCAAACATGATGGTGATGTTCATCTTTCACCACAAAAAAGCTGCACCCAAGTTTTAACCTGTCTCAAGTCCAAAATTGACGGACTCACTCCAACATACAATTCCGTAATGGTTCATCATGGTTCATCGTCACCATGCTACTCGCCATACCCAGAGAGCTCTTTTCTCAAAAATTTCATGAAAGTAGTCAATTTTGGACCTAAAATAAGTGAAAACTTAGGTTCAGCTCTGAAACTTCACCATGATGGCTACCACACCGAAAAATTTTCGAATAAAAAAAATTTAAGAAAATCCGGTACCGAAACGTCGTGGAGCCATTTTTTGTACAGTTAAGCTCTGGAAGATTTTTTTCTGAAAGTATAGTAATGTTTTAACACGTCATGTCAGCATGCAATTGACGAGATTGAGAGAGACACAGAGAAAAGTTCTCTGAGAGAAGTACAACAGTGAAAATTTCCATGGCCGACTGGTTAACGGGCGTGTCTTTGAATCGAACGACGGCGCCGAGGTCTGGTTCGATTCCCCCACGCGCCAAAACTTTTTTATTATTTTTTCTTTTTTTTTCAAATTACAGTTTAATGTGTTTTCGAAACTCAAAAATGTATTCAAAATATTTGTGAGAGTAGTATCTGACAAGAGAACGTTGTAAAAAAATGTAATTTGAAAAAAAAATAAAAAAGTTTTGCACGTGGGGGAATCGAACCAGACCTCGGCGCCGTCGTTCGATTTAAAGACACGCCCGTTAACCAGTCGGCCATGGAAGCTTTCACTGTTGTACTTCTCTCGGAGAACTTTTCTCTGCGTCTCTCTCAATCTCGTCAATTGCATGCTGACATGACGTGTTTAAGCATCCATTGAAAACAGAAATTGCCTAGGAAAGTGCAAATATACTTTTCATAGCATCAGAGTCATAAAAAACTGTCTTCGCTTTTTACCGAACAAAATTCAATAAAAACAATAAAGTTACGGTTGTCAACAAAACATTACAAACGACGCACAAATGCACAAAATCTGTGGGCATGGTGTGGGATCCGAAAAAAAAAACTTTCTTTTTTCTGCAGCGAGTTCAAAACATTTTTTGGTATTGTTCATTATGTGAACTAGAACAATGAACATCAAGGCTCAATAATGGCACTTGCAATTTATATACCATGAGGAATCTTTAACTTGTTTTAGGTCCGAAATTAAACGAAAAAAAAATTTTGGACTTGAAACGGGTACGAAATCGAGTGCAACCTCATTTTGGTGCAAAATAAAAATCACCATGACATTTGCGATACTCAAATATATCCCTTCTCTGAAAATTTCATCAAAATGTGTTGAAATTTTGTTACCAATGGTATTCGGGTATGCCAAACATGATGGTGATGTTCATATTTCACCACAAAAAAGCTGCACCCAAGTTTTAACCTGTCTCAAGTCCAAAATTGACGGACTCACTCCAACATACAATTCCGTAATGGTTCATCATGGTTCATCGTCACCATGCTACTCGCCATACCCAGAGAGCCCTTTTCTCAAAAATTTCATGAAAGTAGTCAATTTTGGACCTAAAATAAGTGAAAACTTAGGTTCAGCTCTGAAACTTCACCATGATGGCTACCAGACCGAAAACTTTTCGAATAAAAAAAATTTAAGAACATCCGGTACCGAAACGTCGTGGAGCCATTTTTTGTACAGTTAAGCTCTGGAAGGTTTTTTTTTCTGAAAGTGTAGTAATGTTTTAACACGTCATGTCAGCATGCAATTGACGAGATTGAGAGAGACGCAGAGAAAAGTTCTCCGAGAGAAGTACAACAGTGAAAATTTCCATGGCCGACTGGTTAACGGGCGTGTCTTTGAATCGAACGATGGCGCCGAGCTCTGGTTCGATTCCCCCACGCGCCAAAACTTTATTATTATTTTTTCTTTTTTTTTCAAATTACAGTTTAATGTGTTTTCGAAACTTAAAAATGTATTCAAAATATTTGTGAGAGTAGTATCTGACAAGAGAACGTTGTAAAAAAATGTAATTTGAAAAAAAATAAAAAAGTTTGGCGCGTGGGGGAATCGAACCAGAGGTCGGCGCCGTCGTTCGATTCAAAGACACGCCCGTTAACCAGTCGGCCATGGAAGCTTTCACTGTTGTACTTCTCTCGGAGAACTTTTCTCTGCGTCTCTCTCAATCTCGTCAATTTCATGCTGACATGACGTGTTCGGGTACGCCAAACATGATGGTGATGTTCATCTTTCACCACAAAAAAGCTGCACCCAAGTTTTCACCTGTCTCAAGTCCAAAATTGACTGACTCACTCCAACATACAATTCCGTAATGGTTCATCATGGTTCATCGTCACCATGCTACTCGCCATACCCAGAGAGCTCTTTTCTCAAAAATTTCATGAAAGTAGTCAATTTTGGACCTAAAATAAGTGAAAACTTGGGTTCAGCTCTGTTTTGGTGCAGATAAAACTTCACCATGATGGCTACCACACCGAAAACTTTTCGAATAAAAAAAATTAAAGAACATCCGGTACCGAAACGTCGTGGAGCCATTTTTTGTACAGTTAAGCTCTGGAAGATTTTTTTTCTGAAAGTATTGACGAGATTGAGAGAGACGCAGAGAAAAGTTCTCCGAGAGAAGTACAACAGTGAAANCACGTCATGTCAGCGCAATGAAAAATAGCAATTTGCGAGGTTGAGAGAGACGCAGAGAAAAGTTCTCCGAGAGAAGTACAACAGTGAAAATTTCCATGGCCGACTGGTTAACGGGCGTGTCTTTGAATCGAACGACGGCGCCGAGCTCTGGTTCGATTCCCCCACGTGCCAAAACTTTTTTATTATTTTTTCTTTTTTTTTTCAAATTACAGTTTAATGTGTTTTCGAAATTCAAAAATGTATTCGAAATATTTGTGAGAGTAGTATCTGACAAGAGAACGTTGTAAAAAAATGTAATTTGAAAAAAAAAAAGAAAAATAATAAAAAAGTTTTGGCGCGTGGGGGAATCGAACCAGAGCTCGGCGCCGTCGTTCGATTCAAAGACACGCCCGTTAACCAGTCGGCCATGGAAGCTTTCACTGTTGTACTTCTCTCGGAGAACTTTTCTCTGCGTCTCTCTCAACCTCGCAAATTGCTATTTTTCATTGCGCTGACATGACGTGAAAAAGTCCTACAAAACAATTAAAAATATTTCTGTGTATTGGAGCGAATTTGCCCGTGTGGCCTAGAATTCAAAATTTGAGTCCAGATTTTCTTTTTGCTCAGCTCATAAGGAATCTTTAATTTTGGACATGAAACAGGAAAAAACTCGAGTTTAACCCTATTCTGGTTTAAAATAATCATTACCATGATGTTTTCCATATTCTTGATGCTTGATTGAACTTTTAAAAAAATGTGTTAATTTAGTGTCAAATTTCGGTTCCAAAGTTTTAACTTCAACAGTATACATTTTCTTTTGAGAACTGTTTGTTTGCTCGAAATTTGAAACTTTTGAAAATCTCATTTTAAGCGCCAAATTTCAATTTTCATTTTCCCGCCTTTTCTATCACCTTTGTTGTTTTTCTCAACTGCAAAAAAACACGTTCCACATGTTTTGCGACACAAAAAAAAATTTTTCGAAATTTTTTTTGCTGTTTTGTTTGTTCTCGCCGATAATGAAATACAAATACCATTTTCGGTCAAAAAAAATCCAGTTTTTCATTGTTCGACAAAACTATAGACAGTTTTGTACTTCTCTCGGAGGAGAAAAAATTGTCTGCTCTTTTTCTCTGCGTCTCTCTGATGTCTAAAATAAACATTTTTGTGATTTATCCTTGTCTTTTTGTGACCTCTAATAAAATAAACATTTTTTTAATCCAAAAAATGTAATTTGTGGACCTCCTATGCTTCATTTTATGACTTTTTGGAAGGAGAAATTTTGACACAAAAATTTTTTTTTTTTTCGACAGAATTTTTTTGTGTGACAATTTTTCAGTGATATTTTTTTCTCCCGGAATTTTTTTTTCAAAAATACATCAAAAATATCATCCAAAAATTTTTTGACAATTTTTTGCATTTTTTGGAAAAAAAATGTCACAAAATGACCACAAATGACCAAAAATGACAAAAAATGTCAAAAATAGGAAAAAAAAACGTCGAAAATTTCATTTTCCCAAATTTTTTGTCTGAAATTTCGTGAAATATGTCAAAAATTTATTTGTGACACTTTTTTCACATTTTTTGGAGCAAAAAATGATCTAAAATGACAAAAAATGTCCAAAAATGACCAAAAATGTCAAAAA